>OX104063.1:276578233-276695323 GCA_944474145.2 Dicrocoelium dendriticum
AATCTCACTTATGTTAAATTGCTCGAAGTTAACACTGACATACGTAAAGTAGCTTACTGTTAAATTAGTTTTAGGTAAATTAATGATGTGTGTAGTTTGCTCAATTAACTGGCGATTTGCTAAGCATGTTTATCACCTCTGTTCTATTGCTCCAGAATTTACGTTGACATTTTCTACGTCAATACTTCCTACAACACCACAAGGTGTTTTGAATACGTGGATAGCTTGCAAAGCGGTATGTGGTTTTGAAATCATACTTGCACTTTTTAAGTGTAAGTTAGTTGCTACCCTACCAGTTAAAATACTTGCAAAGAAAAATTATTTAACAGCTAATAATAACTGAGAATAAGCCTTACATCGCGTTCTTTTCTTTTGCTTCTCCGCAGATCATTTATCGGGCGCCCCAACTTATAACGAACTGCAAATTCAAAAAAATAGTTTCCAGCTATGGAATAGCTGATGTTACAGTACAAGCAAAAAACGCAACCGTTTGGGTAAGGCAGAAGGAACTTATGATACAACTGAATGCGAAAAACCGAGAGGTGTGCCTTTTCAACGTGGCACAGAAGGTGTATTTTAAGGGTTATTAAGAAGTAAAGCAAAGCGGTACGAAAATTGTATTGGCTCAGAATGACTGACAGAGCGCAAGACGCAATATAATCGTAACGTTTATTTTTACATTCTTACTTCCACACCTAAAAAATGCAACTTTGTTAACACTAACCGAAATATACGTATTGCGTATAAGCTGACAATTCGTCCTGCATGCAAAACCTTCTCCTACGCGTTTGCATCCGTTCGTAAATATACTTTTGAAGCTAACTGTTAATGCATTTGTGGAATAACGCAGTACTTTATACTTAAGGTACTATTATGTGTACATACTATCTAAGCAAGGAACTGTCAGACAGCTCTGTTATTTTATATGTACTTTACGCGTACATCCACTAGATGCTTGCGGCTAACCAGGCTCGCTCGTTGTAAGTACCTCGGTACTATTATAAACCCCCGAATACTGCGAAATTAGTTCTAAGCTCATCTAGAATTAACCGTCGAGTCTTGCAAAGAACAGAGAATGAAGGCGAGTTTAGCCTGTGACATGATCTAAGCCGCTGCAATAATGAAAAGCTGATTGTAAGGTATCACACGTTCTGTTCAAACCAACCGGGTCGCCAACTTTCTACTACAACAGCAATTAGTGGTCAGGGTTCTGCGCTTATTACCTGTCGCCATGCAAGTCTAGGATGGTGTGCCTCAGGGACTATTTGAAAGTACACGTTTGTATTGATGTGTTATAATGACCTGGCTCAAACGATCCCGCAAGCTTGTTTGCATGACTCACTCGCACGCAGAAGCTGCACCTTCATCAGGGTGATGAAGCCACGGTAGATTCAAAGTCAGTTAAAGCCCAATGCATTTTAACATGAGTAAGTGTTACTTACACTGCATACGACAACTAATACTTTGCATATACGGCTATGAAACGCATGTGTATCAGCATTCTTTCGGCAAACGTTATCTATATGCAGTGTTTCAGGATGAACAGGGTTGTTTTAAGCAAACCGTACAGGCAACATCACATGGTAAGCAACGACTCAGTTTGTTGTGATAGGTCTTGCAACAAATAGACTACCATTACCCGGCAGGGACCAAGCGTGCAGGTTCGGATGCGCAATTAATGCCTGCCAGTCATGAATAAAGCGGCTCAAACCGCACTGAAGCCGCTTGAATGCCCGGCATCCAAATACGTTAATGGAATGCACAATCTCCACTATGCGCAGAGTCAGAAAGGATTCAGGTATTCAGTAGCCGGTAGCGCAGTTTACGTGACAACTGATAATGGCCTATGGTTTTAGCACGACCCACATTATTGTACCGAATATTCACCGCATCTCAACAGTCATCTAAACTAAAACTGCACTAATTGCATATTGCACTACCCTATGGGCATATGCATGGCCGCAGGGTTCGCTTTTCCATTCGTATATGCAACTCGTGGAATGCGCTCGCTGGAGCAAAAGCTAACAATATTTAAAAGACAATTGGATGATTACCTCGTCCACATACACTTTGCTATTTAGTAATATATCTCCATCCTACGCCTGTAACATACGCTGGACTTATTCGGGGTAACATGTGGTTGCTGTGAAACAACGCAGACTGCAGGACTACAGTGAAACATACCTTAAATACTTCCTTCCAAAGTACCGAAACATCCGACGTCACAATTCTAGCAGTGTTTTCACGCGTATACCTTAATCCTTCAGAGTTCCTATTCACCGCTGATTAATTAGGATGCTGGACCAATGTAAACGCTCATGCACAGGTCACCTTGATAACCCTGGTCGTTTTGCGCCTTGAATTTAAAGGATACTCCTTAGCTTGTATCAGTATGTTAGAACGGGGAGGCGTTGAGTGCCTTCTGCCAGTTGTCCGCCACTACACAACAAACGCAGTCGCTTTCAAATGGTTGCGCTTACAAGGCAAAAATGGTGTCGTTAACTAAGATTTTAACTTCACTATCTGCATTACTGCATGAGTGTGCGCAAGCCATGTTAAATGGCCCCGTCCTTTAATATTAAACAATGGCGCGAACCGTGAATCTTGTTTCATTTAGTCAAAAGGTTTGGTGTACTGAGGTGCAATATTTACATTGTAATGTTTACCTTTTAATTAAAATTACTTTTCTGAATTTCGGTTCATACACCAAAGGATCTAGACTATGGTGGAAGGGTCACTGGCGAGAAAAGCAAACAGATATTTACAATCATCCACCGTAAATATCGGTGTAAGTAGTATTGGAAATTCATTAGACGGCGTGTTTTTCTTCGGCAGGCAAGTTATTTGCATTGTTTTGCTTACGCACTTGACGTTTCTACGTCTTTATATTTAATTGACTTTAGTATACATTTGATTAAGCAAGCTTCTTACATAAGTGTTTGGATTTGGCCCAGAATTTTTCGGGACATAATAAGAGAATCTCAGGCAATTAGTTTAAGCTCGCTAGTTTCACTTTTTTTTAGCTAAATGCTTCCCCAAGGTTTTTATATTGCCTGCCAATATAAGGTAAACAGTTTGAATCTAATTATAAACCACGGGTCATTTATGGTCATATTTTCTTGAACTGAAGCAGGAATCATGTCAGTACTCGAACAACGATGTAATTTCATGGACACCAGTTGTAATCGTCGTAGTACCCAGTCGCTTGCTTAGCTGTTTCAACGACGGTCGATTTTAATTTAATTAGTCGATTGTAATGGGTAGGAGTACGTATTCCTGGGCATGTACCAAACAGGGCTATAAGCAGTAACCTTTATATACTGTCTAGAAAATGAGATAGTACTAGATGGCTTTCGAGTAAAAAAAGCCCAGCATATAGAACAGTATTATTATTTCAGCTTTACCACCGAAGCATTTGTTGGTAAACTTACAAAAGAAAACGCTCGGGTAATTACTAGAACTTAGAAATGATTCGGAGGCAGAAAAATACCGGAAGACAGCATCTAAGGTCGGCTCACGGAAGAAGCACTTGCTCACGATCGACTGCAAAACCTTAGGTTATCTGTTCTGGGTTCCAAATGAATACGATTGATTTTAGTGTAGAAGTAATTTTGTGCTTTATATACTTTACACAATTGGACCCTAGTTTGCGCTTGGGTTCACTGAATGACTTTTAGCTTTGCCTTTAAAGTGGGAACATAATCAACATTTGGTTGGCCAACTAAAGCTTACTGCATTAGTTTCAACGGTAGGTGAAGGGTCATCCCTAGAGCTACGGGCCGTGATGGAAATTTGAACGATAGGCGTCAAGTAGCAAAGCCTAAAGCATGCCTTTTCATAAACACACTGCAAAGTGTGTTAGCAATCGCGTGTTGTAAAATCCCATAGAGAAACCACGTGTGGAGCAGGAGGATGTTTTTTGAGTGACATGGTCTTTGTATTTGCCGCATTGCACTGCTCTATGAGCATCCAATTTAGCGATACAATACCTTGTTTTCGATCATCAGCGAAAACGGTTCCAACGATAAATGGTGTATGATGGAAGTGATAGTTGGTGTCTGCGTAAAACGCTTAGGTTTCCGTCACGCTTAAGCTCAGTTGGGGCAGATAAGATGTTACCGGTAACATGATAATCGCCGCTAGACAACATGTGGTTGTTCATCCGGGATAGTAGTTACATCCACCAGCTTGCGATGAAGGTTGCGATTAGTTAACTGGTTAAATACACATTCCTAATTAACTTAGACGGCATTCCCTCTTACGCAAGCCAAGTGCTTTTCGTTTAATAGGTAAGGATTTACTGCAGGTTCGTTGTACTATAGCCTTTCTGGCAAAATAAGTATTTCACTGGAGCGGACATTGATTACTCTCCAGCTGCACCGTTAGTACCTCAGCCCCAGTGGATTACATGACAAGGGAGACCACCGGGAGTAATGTCATCGGCCAACAATTCGTTGTCTCTATACGGCATCCATGTAGACAAAATAGTGTAATGATTTTATACCTTGACAATGTGGGAATAAGCGGCTTTTAAGAGCTCTTTTAGATCACCAAACTAACTGTTTACATGAAGATTTATCATCCACTTGCAACTCATCTGAGCGAATTTTGCTTGCAGGGAGAAGCGGTTGCCAGACAACATAGTTAGTCATTACAAAATATCTGTAAAGTTACAGCATATACGTTGGTTAGGAACGGCGTTAGACCTATCGGTGTAAAAGTGATATAAAATGGCTTGATCATTTGGAAGGTAAGGTGGATTAGTTTTAATCGCGCTAGCCAAATTACTGTGTGTGGAGCGGGGTACATGCACCTGACTCCAGGAAATTAGTTTACCTGTCCTTGAAGTTGTTTGAGGTTGTAGTATAGTCATCTATGATTCTGTTTATTTCTGTCTTGTTAGCAATGGTAGGTACGAAGCATTGGCTTCTTGATGTCTAAATAACCCAGGTGTCCTCAATTGGATAGGCCATGAAAACGCGCCGGACCGCTTTTCTTAAGACCGTGCAAATCCGAGTGCTTATTTTTTAGAAACTAAGTGAATTACATGGAATGTATTATTTTCGCGATTGATATCTTAATACTAGCCTGTTACAAAGGACAAGAACATTCGTAAACCTAACTAACAGAAGCGTTTTGAGAAAAGGTGCAAACAACCTATGCCAATAAAGCTAAACTTTTGCCAGTACTTATTGCAATGCGAGATAAGAAATGACAGCAAAAGGAAATTTAACCTTTCGGAAATCAAAGTCGTTAACGCGGTCGAGGTGCAGATCGGCGCAGAGGTTACGAAGCGTGTGGCGTCCACTAGTGAGGCGATTACGGCTCAGGCGCAGCATGTTATGTTGTGAGATCACGGCATTGGTGCTAACGTATTCCACTAATTTTGGCTTAAAGTGAGGTTGGACGATAACGAACGTTGATAAAAACATTAATAAAATTAGGTGCAGATGTATACAAATATTTGTGGGCTACATATGGTAGCATTACATGTAAAACACAAGCTTTTCCTGCAAACTTGCGCTGATCCATGTGTAGAGTGTTGATAGTCGTCCTTGAGCAGATTGTAGACACTTGTCGCAAAGAAAAATAAAAGCATGGGAGAATATATAGGAAACTGATAAATTTAGCTTTGTTTGTAATGACTAGAAATGTACTCCACAAGAGCCATGGAAGCATGCCACGGTCGTGTCGTTTGCAAAGCTTTAGCTTATTCGTTGGCTGGCAGAATCCCATACAAATTGAATCAACGTCGGAATTTGATGTATCTTGTTAAACTCGGTTATCCAAGGGTAGTCCTACAATTTGCACGCAAGCAAACGCTGTGCGATTTTGCTATCAGGGATTATTATGGTTATTCTTCGCTAAATTTAGTGGAAGGTGTTCTATGATCCAAATTGTTGGCGACATCTCGGTTTAGCAAATTTGTGTTCTAACACAACTAGTGGTAATTTGGTGAACGTATGAGACAGAAACGTGAGATTTGTGTTTATCAAACTTTCATTCATAGAGCAATACTTTAGTCTGATGCATAAGCACAAGATTAGATGCTTCGTTGCACATATTTATGGCATGGTTCATTCGGTGGCATGATCTTTTGTTGTGCTGTTCCACTTTGTATGGCAGTGTCGTGTAAAGTGTTCGCTTATAGGCACCCACGCACTTACAGATTTGGCTATCTCTTCTCATACCCGGCTACATTTTGCTTAAGCAAACATGAATAAGTAAAATAGCCGCTATAAGTTGTAATAGTTTCTGTATCGACCTATACTGGCTTATTCGGTAAACTCTTATAAAGAATCTGTGAACTAGGGATCGATTGTAGTATAATGGACAATCACGGCTGCAACATGTATTTTTGAGCGAACCGTCTGTTTTTCGTCAATTTAACCTCAAGCAAACGGTACGAATCCTCTGACTCACTTTCCATAATTGACTTGATTTCGTGACAGCAACTGTTTAACTTTACTAAAGCGAATTTCGTTTACTCGGCACCATCAACTACTGCGAAAATGTCGTCAATATAACTATCATAAGAACCTGACAACTTAGACAACAAATAATTGACTATTCCTCTAATGACCCATGAACACCTTGACTAAAAGTGGGCCAGTTTTGCTATCCATCGTTATTCACTCAATTTGGAGACGAATTTACGGCAAAGTAACCTTGGACATACTTAGTAAGCTGCGAAGTAAGGTCTTTAATCCATGTGCCGGCAGGGTGGTTTCGATATTCAATAGCTTCCAAGCTAACTTTGGTAAAAGGAAATAAATATCCAGTGATACCATATGCTTCCCTAAAACATTGAAGTTTTGAACCTTATCAACAACTCAACGGTGTCCTTTAGACCATGGACAGCAAACACAAAACACATTGGCCAGAGTCTTTTGGCCAGCCATCATGCCAGTTTCTAGTGCAACGCTGCAAGCGTTAAAGATTTGAACGCCAAGTAACAACCAGTGTGTAATTCGCTAACCCATTCATGCACTGAATTCTTGAGCCCCGCAGGTTTATTTACGCATCTGCTTATGCAGAGGAAACGCCCAATTTGCGTGGTATTTGCAGCTCTCGAACTAAAAAGTTTTCTACTTTCAATCATTTTTCTAGCCCGGTCGGAGCACGAAAAGATCCGTCCTCACTTTTGAACACCGATTGCGTTTTTGAATATAAACTTTTACTATTCGGCACAACAACAGAGCCATTGCCAAGTTTCAAGATTACAACTTTTACATTTTGTTGTAACTTCATCCGCGAAGCAAAGCGTTTATTGCAAAATGCATCAACCTTTAGCCTCCGTCACTCAAATGTGCTTAGCAAGTCTACTGCTTGGACCTAGAACCAACAAGTTGCGTATTCTGTAGAGTGAATCCGACACCAACGTTGTCCTTGAAAGTGTTCTAATATTACTGCAATCACTATACTGTGGTATTTACCAGGTGACACAGAGAAGTTGTATGCTGGAAATGGCGTCTAACTTTGGAAGCGAATAAGCTTTAGATTAGAAATGTTCATTACATAATTATGAATGTTGCGTAAAAATTAATCATTAAGGCGCTCCGGAGTGAGAGAGTGAAGAATTTGCTATCTGGTTGACAATCTCTTTTTGATCCGCATCTCTAGCAAGATAATGCATTTTTAAGCGGTACACAGGATTAAGCTAACAAAATAAATAAACCATTTATTCTAAACGGTGCGAGACACGTCTTTAAACGTAAGAACACGGTACTACAAACGGGGAACAACAGTACTGGTACAGAAGTTTTACTATTTAACCAGCACATATTGGATTTGTGTGCATATGTGTAGTATTTATGTGGGTGCATGTGTAAGTAATCGAGTTGTGTGAATTTGTTAGTATTACTGTGAAATTTTGTGTTGATTGCTTGAATGCGGTAATATAGGAAGGGACAAACTAAAAGCTTGGATGTGGTTGACGTTTGCGATACCTGTAAGTTCTTCCGGTTTGGCAAGACGATTGCGCGTCATATCCGCCAAGCCAGTGTAGTTAAGCAGATATTTAGGGCCTTCTCCAGGAAGATCGCTAGTCTGTCGGAAACTGACCGCATCCTAGTACACGGCAAATAAATTAATGCGTGGACCGGGACTAAGCTAAACCACCCAGCTGGCACCTCGTGGAGGTTGTTTAGCCAACCAGTTATGAAAGGCTTCACGCAACACGACTCGTCATTCAGCTGAGTGCTAAGACACACATAAGCCTGGTGGAGGGTAAGTTTTGTCAAACGCTATTACGACGCGCTATTCCAAAATGCATACACGTAAACACATTAGTTTTCCAGACATATGGTTGTGTGCCATAAAATAGACTTAGGCTAGTCCCTTTCCAAACTTTTCCCACCGTTTTTGTAATACGGAATTGTGATGCTTCAAGGGTAGTATGGCAGGTACCTAAGACCATATGGGAAAGAACTACTATGGTGCCTGAAGAAAAGGACTTAAGTCGACGGACGCAAACACAGAGCTCTTCTTCCAAATGAAATGACCGCGATCAGAACCGCGGTTAGGTGACTAGTAACCTCATGATCTTCTAGACCTTTGTTGGATTCAAGCACCTTAGTCCAGCATTACAAATGTAAAGGTTGATCCGCTTGTAGGTTTCAAAGACTTGCCCCTATTTTGTAACCGTTTGCATTGGATTTTATTAACACTAACGTAACTGAAAATGTTACTAGAAAGGAAAATATACAGATGTGGTTTGTTCAAATTCCTTATTAAATTGCAGCAAACGTAGATCAATGGTGCCCATAGAAAAACTATGTAATGGTAGACCTATTGGATTAAGCTGGTTAATCCGCGTTGAATAAGTGAAAGTGCTTTAATTTGAACTAGAGAAAGAAGCAAATCCGAGGAACATATAAAAGGTAATCGCTAAAACATAATAGGCGCTCTGCTAGCCACAGGATTTACATGACCGCTATAAAACACCAAAGTTTATATAAATTTATGCTTTTGATCCTTGAAGACAACAGCATGGTTTATAGTAATGACACAAAGTGCAGGGTATCGCTGAAAAACAAGTACAAAACCGTCGCCAACCCTCAAAAATAAAAGGCCTTTCTATTCAAACCGACCAATATATGCACGAGCAAACATTACTTTTTGCTTGTTGCAGTATGCCGTATCGTTATAAGATCAGCCTCCTGTCACGACAACTAAAACATATTTTAACGGTACGTAACATGTAATACGTCAGGTGGCGTATTCTTAACTCTATGTATTTGGAATTCCAAAATGTTTTCATACTTGACAATATCAGTTGTTTGTTGACTGCATTAAAATCCGGCATGCGATTTGCTTTAATTTAACGGTGTTAGATAGTTGTTATATGGGGTAGCACTAACACTACATAAAGATTCGTGCAAACATAGGATTGTTCCGCTGCTGACCAGGATGGGCCAAAAATCAGAGAATAACAACGCGATATTTTGCCGTAAATGTAGCCTATTTATAATTAAACCTACAACTACTTTAAACTGAAATTCACAAACCAAACGTTAAGTAAATAACAAGCTCCTAGACCAGCAAATTCAACAAACAAATATTTCTGTATCCCGAGCACATTAACTTTGCTAGGCTTGCCTATTAACGAGTAGCCGTTTTCGCGTAATATTAAGCCCATGCCTTTGATAAGTGGTACAACATAGCTAATATTATATTTGTTGTCAAAAGCATCATGTTCATGAATACTGCTGCATTGCATTTATTACCGCAACACCGTAGTTAACAAGAATATTTTATGTGTAGGCAGCAACCGCGATCGGTGTCTTAGTACACCTAAAACACTGCAAGGATTCTTTGGTTGGTTTTAAACTAATTAAGCGAATTCTCATAAACTTAGATGTTATAAATTCGACTATAAGCTACTTTTATCTCAGTAACTGCTACAATGGGGGGCGCATACCAATTTTTACTGCCCCTTGCATTTATACCGAATGAAAAAGCAAGCTGAATAAGCAATATGATTAGGAAAAAGGAAAGCAAGTGCTCAAAGAAGTACACCAAGGAACTAACCTTACTTAACATAAAGCTCCTGTTATTTTGTTCTACGGTGTTAAAATATCACAAAGACAGATCCACTACAGACATCCTACTAAGTGCATGAATGCACACGTAACAGCGTTTTATTACTCGTGTTCGCTGCCTGTTTCAATTTCGTAGGTAGCACTGTTAAAGAAACTCCTGTAAATGATAGTCCTCCAGTTTGTTATAACTTCAGTTTTACATCGTCTGGAAGGCACGAAAATACCGCGATCTCACATTCAAACTGACATCATACGGAATATATATAATTTTGGGACACTGGTCACTTACGCCAGTTTGGTGGGTATTCGGGACAATAAAGTTTAGTTGGCTCGAGGTAAACCAAAGTCTAACTTCCGTGGTTTCTACATCCTACCTACCCATCACATGTAAAGCGGACGCGCTAGCGCAAACTCCTTGTATGGATCAATATAGAAAGCAACTGCTCAACAAGCGGTCGGCAAGCTTGTGAAGTTACTGAGAGGTTTTATCTAATGACAAGCAGGACAAGTACCGTAAGGCTAGAAATGGTTCCGAGCAACGCATGCTTCTTGTTATGCTGTTGTACTTAAAATATATAGCTGGTGACCTTTTGAATAACCTGAAATGGTATTTCGTATATTTTAAAAGGCGCTTTGGTTTCAATTCACCAGGTTCGGTTTTATTGCGCGCCGAGGGTACTGATGCTTCCACGAGGTACTACAATGCTTGTATGGTCAGTGATTGTTAGTCAGAGGCGTAGGGGCTTTAAAATGGTACGAAATAACAATAGGTTCTTGTTTAGCTACTTTACTGTGGTGGAAGTCTTTTGACCACAAGGAAGCAAACCCTCAAATTTGACTTGACCAGATTTAATGCACCCAGTGTCTCCAAGTGACTTGGCGGCGGAACTTGTTGGATCACTTACAACCTTGTTTCAGAAGTTGCTCGTCCGCTGTGTATTACCTTTCGAATGGAGCAAAGCTGTCATTTGTCCAAACTTTAAGAACGGCAACAAGCGCGTGTCTGCAAATTCTACGCCATTTAGTATGGGTAGTGTCGTAGGCAAACAGTTTGAAAAGCTTTCAAACAATCCGCTAAATGGATTTACTGTAGTAACTAGTGCGCCGCAAACATAATGGAAGGTGTTTCCTTTTCTACTAAATTTATTGGTTGTTAGTTACATTGGGGCGCATGCATTAGGCATTAGACAAACATTTGGCGTGTTTGTCGTGGGTTATCAGTTGAATTTATCACGGTACCTCATTTGCATAATTAACAAAAGCTTATAATTTTAGTTTTGTCCAAACCGATTCTTTTATGGGTGCCGCATACTTGTAAAAAAGAGAGCAACTGGCACGCGGAGCTTTCAGCTTATTGCTTGTTGGTAGCTCTTTTAAGTCCTACAGGGCTTGCTCCTTAGATCGATACTATTTTCCCTCTGCGATATCATCGCTGCTATTAGCTGATGATCTTAAGCGGTAGAATATTTTGATTTCCCTTAAAGCTTGAAGCGCTAATCAGCGTGCGCTGGATAGTCTCTGAGGCTGGATTACTTTTGTAGTCTCTCACATTAGTCATCTTATGTTTTAGTACTTTGTATGGGAGCAGACCCAGGTGTTACAAAATGGGCCATACGCTAATTTCATTTGCAGAACAGCTATAATGGGAGCGCTTTCCAGATCTTATAGTCTGATGAAGTTATCCTCAATAAACTAGCCAGATAAATAGGAAAATGCAAGAAGAATAAATTTAAGGTAATCAAATTCCTAAATTGTTACATCATGAAACCAAATTTATTAACATTAAGCTTCCAATATTTTGTGCTACATATTACAGATACCAAAAACGAATATCCACTAGCCTTGTTTCACGATGCAGCGACATTAAATGCCAAAGCAAAATATGCATATTAGAACAAACGTCCTATTATACCTTCCCAAACGATTGATTATAACATTACAGAAATATACACATGATGGGTTAATCCTTTAACATAATTAATCCTTGAGTCTTCTAGGACAAAAACATCAGATTGGACATTATACCAGCTGGCAGACTGCTAGGAATTACAGCATTGTCAAGCCGCCGCAGGTCTTCCAATAGCTGCTCCAAACAATAAGGATAAAAAAGTATACGTAACATTCACTGTCTTCAAATAAACATATGGTACCACGGTAAGCGGCATTTGCGTTTTATTTGCTGTGCCTAAACCGTTTGTATCAAAGCACCGCATAAGCCCCCGTCTTCCTGTCCCATCTCATAAAATAAATTTTATTATAAGCATAGACCACTTTACACGCTCTATTAGTTTCTTCTTCTAACTTAAGGTAACCGTAAGTTGTACCTGATGCATACTCCCCAGAACACGTCTCAAGGTTGATCACATCACAGGGACTGGGATTTAAAGTATAAACGCATTGGCATTCACGCCGCAATGATTGCGTTTAATGCTGCGTACATCCAGTTGCTTTTTAAAACCTTGAATCTTTTGCTCAAGACAACTAAACCAATTGACCACTAACTCTTACGTTGGATGGTTCCTGACTGCCACACACAAAACAACCGGTTCAGCGCTACAGTTATTATGGGTATTCTTATGTGTGAATGCGCAAACCGCAGTAACTTCAGACCTGTGCTTAACCCAACGCTACGTTGACCAGCATCCGTTGAGCACAACGGGGTATACACGCATGTATTGAGAAAGTAATATCTTTCTGCAACTCTCGGTGCACAATCAACAACCGGGACCTACCTATTCTAAAATGAGAAATTTTAAGTCTGTTGCCGTTGGCCATTTCACCTATATTCACTACGTGCTGCCATAGAATAGCAGCAAACCATATTTGAAAGGGTGTGTAGCGAAGGTAAGGACAACTCTGAAATTTGCGCTAAGCATCGCCACCGTTTTTCACATGATAACCTAGCTCTCTGTGATAGTGTATTTCTTTGTATCTAAAGGTCAACGCACTATGGTTTGTTGTTGCACTTTGTAACTCTGTTCAATTTACCTTATAAAGTTATCGTCTTTCGTTAATGGTAAAAACAGCGTAAATACTATAACAATAGAAGACTAATACTTTCCGCCGTATAGGTGTTGACTTATTTAAAGGGAAAAGTAACACTGGTATTGCACTGGTAACTACTGGTAAAAGTAAAACGTGTCTACCGAACTATTTTCCGCCTGCATTGTTTATTTATTATAGTGACCAAGTTACAATATTATCACCCTTAAATTTCGTTGCGAAACTGGTCAGTGCAATGTCTACAGGATCTATGAACAGAGCTAATCCAATGTCTGTATATACAGCCTCTGTGTGAGTATCTCTTAGGTCTTAACTACCCAGCAAAGTGCTGTTTAATGAACACACCAGCCGGCTGCAATTTGCAACTTGCTACCGATAGGGTAGCTGTCTCCTAAGCAGGTTGTAGCACAAGTACTAGCGTTCGCAGAAGCTCTACAAAACCACCATGCGTCTACCAAGTAGACGCTGATAGTATGCGTGAAAGAAACCCAGGATACTTATACCTGAGATATTTTTCCTTCGTGTGGCCGTTTGCCCATTTTGGTGCCCTGTCGTTTTAAGGGGTAAACAAAAATCCGCTCTTACTTCAAAAATATAAACGTTGTTTAATAACGGGTAAAACAAGCGGTTGCGTGAATATTCTATAGATACACGTGGAAACGTGTAATATAAAAAACATGTATATTATATGTTTAAGCGTCCGCTGAACAGAAGCACCGCTGTATAACAGCTCTGTAGCCAAAGAAATTGAGTGCAATCATCTAAGACCACCTAGTGGATTGTTTGCCTAATTCACACCGTGAGACAATAGTTACCCGGGTGCTGGTTTGTGAAGAGACTCCCTAGAATATGTGAGACAAAAATCCAATTAAAATCACCATTAGAAATTTCCAGCATAGCAAAGCTCAGGCAACAATGTTTTGGGAGCAAAGTGCAGCACCCACTTTTTTAACATATTCAGGGTGTGCAGTGAACAACTGAGTTTTGGAGAGTACAACATTTGGTACACCGGAAGATGAAATTGCATCCAGATTCTAACCAGTAGCAAGATTGCTTAATTTCTGTCAGCTCTGTCTGAGGTTGTGGTCACAGCGTATTTTTAACATTGGACGGCATGCTTTATTAATTCACATATTATTTGGTACAGCAATATGAGAGATCCGCGCAGCTTCGGTGGCGTCTACTAAAGACTCCCACTGGTTCCGGCCTGTGCTAGCAGGGCGGATTTTGTAGACGCATAACGCAGTATGCAGCCATAATTTTTGGTTTCGCAAGGACCTACAAGTTGTGCTGCAATCACGTTTGTCAAACTTGGATTATACGTTCGTTTTGAAGGCGCAGGTAAGCAAGATGCATCCCCGCAAGAAGGATAGGTCAAGCATCATGCTGTGACGGGTATTCAGTTTTGATTTTAAAATTCTTGTTTTCCTGTGAGCTCCTTTGTTAAACTCTGCGAGCACCTCTAACGTAAGACACCTGGAACGCACAATTAGGCACCCAATCAAATGAATAGCAGAACATTGCCCAGCGTAAGAGGATGACATATATTCGGACATTTAAACAGCTGTATTTAAAAAGTAGATCTGAAGCCGACGTCCATTTTTAACACAGGGCACTGTTTAATTTTTTTAATTAGCAGTAAAATGCTGCCATAATAAGAACACATAGCGAATATTATTGGCAGCTGCGGCCGCTAAGATCTAAGATTAAATACGGGAGGAATTTTGGTAAATATGCACGCCATACAGTCGTTAAATTTAAACTGGCCATAACTTCACTGTCAACAACCCAGTTTGATCGCAGACGAGGATCCGTGACCACAACTTTAGCAACTTCACTCAGGCTCAGAGTGTCTGGTTCACAGGTAAAGGATAAATCAAATCGAGCCTAGCGGCCTTAGCCTACCGCAATTGGAACAACATTTATTTATGCGGTAACTCAAGAGAATTATCAAAAAGTCTTTCTTCGTTGATTTTAATTCTTATTTCCCTATAGGCAGACTTCAAGACACGCAGTTATTTTTCTGATCCACTGTAGTGAAGTCTCATTATTTGTCTACGGCAGCATTTTCATATCGACGCGTACTTCCCTGGTGTGCTAAGTGTATTTGTGAAATTTTTCTGAGCGAATGTTTGGGGGTATCCAGATAAGAAGGCCTATGATGCCTATTTTATAGTTGCAAATTACTTGTGCGTGATAGTATTCCTTTTGTCTTCTCATGGTGCAATACATACCGCATAAGATGTATTGTAACAGTAGAGTATCATAGTAACTGTGACCTAGTGGTACGCTTGATAATACTTTGTCAAGCATGAGTGCTATCTTAGTGGCCACGTGATCATGTATCGACGGCTTGTTAACAATTCGAGCACTAGTGAGATAGATAACATGGTGGTAGATGAAAGCTAACTCATGAATTGTCTATTCACTGCAGACATCGGTTGCCAGCATTCCGCAGTTGTACACACTAAATTCGCCTGCAAGCTGTCTGCGCATGACTGTAATACATATTCAAAGCGATATGAAGAAATTGCAGAATTTATGAGTTCACTTCCGATGTAGATTTTGACGGACGGTAGGTAACGGGTGCAGGACACGTTTCCTTGTTCCGCAAACATAGCCGACTGCAAAGCAATAAAGGGGCTCGCATTTCTGTGTTATCAGTAGGCTCACGTAAGTTTTTGCAGTCTCATTTATAGTTTCAACAACACCACTGCCATTTCTATCGATCTGAGTTAGCAACCTACCAAATACATTGACTTCAGCATCAGCTGCACGGAAACCAACCAAGGCATCCGTAATCCTAATGAGGTTTTGCAACAGCAATTTCACGCGTCCCCTTATTTCACCAAATTACGAAGATAGCCTTGAATTTAGTTTACAAACCGTATAGTTTGTTGGATGATAGACATGTGATAACGAAGGTTAGATTTGTGTTCCTTTTTTTAGCCCACTGTCTGTCGTTTTGCCTCTAATGGCTTTTTGCCTTGGTCGTATGTTCCCTTATTTTGCGTAGGCTGGCTGGCAACGCGGCACGCTCCAGCTCGTGATATTTGTTCGTGTGCCTATATGTCTGGATTGGCGTCGTGGATGTGATTAGGTCTTTAACTTTGCTGGACTGTGAAGGCAAATATTTTACTAAAGTTGCTTGTCACAGCGAGTTGTTGAACAGTTATGCCCAATGGTTGTCGTCCAGCTCGGAGATTAGTTGTTTAACCTAGAGCAATACCTTACCTAGATTTGCAGAGCGTCTGCTATCAGTCATTCGCAGTGCAACATGAATTTTGGGGACGCCGAAGCGCAGCCCTGTCAGTTCATGATAAAAGCCAGTTGGTTTGCGACCTAGCGACTACGCGGTCTTGCGGGCGTCCGGCGGAGGCAACCTCATTGCTCTGTGCCATGAGGTTGCTCATCGTGATCAGGTGCATACGGTAGTTTAAGCAGAGCAAAACCAGTTTGATTTTCTTGTTTTGTTTTATTAGAACCGCCGTGGTGGTTCTTTTGCTCTGACGGCACTTTCCATGGAATATCCTAGAGTATGCGTACACTGCCCGATGATTCGCGAAGGCGAGTAAAACGGCCCATGTCCCCTCTATTGAGTTCAATGATTCCCGTTGGAGGTTGCGCTTCGCGACACAACATAGTGGTTTCAAACCGAAAACCCATCGTATCGCAAACGAAATTTTACTGGTTGCGGTGGTCTAGTAACTTGCACTTTATTGTGTGTGGTTTGGACTGTGAGGCATTAGTGCACGCAAGCGTAAACGCGCAGTGTTACTGTCTTAGAAAGATAAATTTAAGGTTTGTGGACGGTTTGAGTGGCATTATAGGTTGCAATAAAATCTGCGCCGCATCGCCCGAGCCTTGTTCAGAAAATACGAACCACTTGCTTTTTTTGGAGGCGTTGGTTGTGTATGTTTTCCGAGTTTGGGTAGAAAGCGTTGTGACTAACCCGTTAGGTAAGGCATCCAAAGATGCGTTGAAACTCGTCCTTCTATATGTGGTTTTCCGAGTAAGTGGGTTGCTATATACCAAAAGTAGGTAGCGCAGATACTGTGGAGAGGACAGCAGGACCGATCACACTATTTGACGTAGGTAGAGAGTCCCAAGAATAGTTATTTTGAACAAACCATATCTTGTTAGCTCCCTCTGACTAGTCCTTAAGCTCGCCTTATGCTAAATAGGTTTATATGCACACAATACCTATGTAAGTATCGGAATTTCTGCGCATGGTCGACAAAAGCAAACCGAATCCATTGGACTGATTTGTCACGTGAGGTAAAGAGAAAATGCGCATTATATTCATTGTGCCAGTCACATACTCGTCGTCATTTTTCGTAGGCAGGTGTAGTACGGAAAGTACTCCCATGCACGCAGTTTGGCTGCCTTATTGATCAAAAGGTATTTGTTAGTTTTTTCAGCATTGTTTGCAATAAGTGGATGTCAGCAACCAGGTGTAGGCGAAGATTAAATGAAATTAAACGCAACTTGTCGTGAATCACTCTCCTTAGAAATGACCGCATAAAAGTAGTCATAGAGCAGCCAGCTAGAGCGGCAAAGCACCTTTTGATCAATATTGTTGTTTTAGTACCCCAAACATAAGGCTTAAGCTGTATAGTTCAATAGGTGTATTTAAAATTGTGTAAGGGTATTATCGTAAGACTAGATGTCATAAACTTGACCATATGCAAAGTTTAATCTCAGAACATCTATAATGTGTGAGGTTACCAATTCTACTGTTTCTTGTACTTACCTTCCAAACAAAGAGCTACTTGTTCGACGTCATTCTAGTCCCATAAAATGTTAAAGCACACCACCAAATATAATACACATAAAACTTAAACCTTGTTAACTTAAAACTTCTATCATAAAGGTGTATATTAATGTGTAAAGAAACAACTACCTGTACTGAGCGTACTGTACTCCAATATTCCAGAATCAAATTCGACATAAATAAGAGGCAGGCAGTTGGATGACCTCAACCAGTGGGACCTTATTGGTAACCTAATCGGAGTTGTACTGAAACCTGTACACGTAATGCGTATTACACCACACGGCAAATCTAAACCTTTCGGAGAGCCAAGACTTCTGCGTGTTGTGCTGAACTCCATCCCTGAAGTAGAATCAGTGCTACTGTCGACAGGTAGCCTCAGAAATGAACACTGCTCCATCCGTATCTTTCCAGACATCCCATGGAGCGAACGCTATCGATTTAACCTTGTCTTAGAAGACTACCGGAAGGAAAATTCAACTAGAACCATGCTTATTCACGGGGTCCCTGAAACTGAAGCATGTCATGAGCATGAAATAACAACCAATGATAAAGAACAATATTGTTATATTCGTGAAACACTCCGCTTGGATGATGTGTTAAGGAAATCCGTGTCACGACTGCTTACCTCACCGAACTACAAAGAAAGTGGCCCGAGAGTGTTGAAGGTGGTCCTTTAGTCAAATCAAATGGTAGCACGGATGTTAAAGAGCTGGTACATGTTCCGCTTCATGCTATGATCTGAGGTTCGGCTGAAGATAATCAGCGATATGCCTTCTAGAGATGATATGTCACTCCAAGAACCAAACGCGATGGGATCTATGAAAGAACAACGCACCAGTAGTGTGCCGAATTAGCCCATACAACCTGTAGTAGATGATATTGAACAGACATCTTGCGCTGTACGTCAAAAATTAGACACGGGACTAACTACACGAATGATCAATAAGACGTTAAACCCTTCACCAAGTACACATCGAGAAAACGATTAGTCGCTGGCCACTCTATGGTCGGCGAAACTTCACATATGAGTTGTGCAACGGCTGAAACATTGCTTATATCAGAGAAACTCTCATGTATGTACACTAACGCATAAGGGCTCCTCAGTAAAATTAACGAACTTCGACTACGTCAGGTTGCGAATGCTTGGGACATAATTTCTATTACCGAAACATGGTTACACCAACAGGTGACTGATGCTGAGGTTGAGATTGCCGGAGTGTCACTTATCCGGAAGGACCGCCCCAGGAGAGGAGGTGGGGTCCTACTGTACTACCTCAGCGATCTACAATGTACAATGGTTGTTGATCTGGAAACACACGTTACCGACTCACTCTGGTGCCGTCCCTGACTAAGACACAACGACAAATGTCTCGTGGCTATCGTTTACCGCCCTCCACCGTCTACTCTGGAAATCGATTACTGCTTGATCCGTGGCGTAAACTGAGTGACACTCACTAGGTACAGCGACATTCTCATCTCCGGGGACTTCAAGCTACACGCTCTAGAGGTTTCGGCATCGCCCTGTGCATACTTCAAAGCAGACTTTCATGAACTGATCGCTAATATTCCCCACTAGATTCAGGACAGCAAACAAACCGTCCATATTGGACCTTGTGCTCACGAATGAAGAGCTCATGGTTGACAAGTTATTGATGGATAGTCCATTAGGTCTCCGTGACCATGTAGTAATAACGTTTGACCATGTGTGTTATGAAGAGTATCTAGCTGAACACTCGGAACTAACTCATACAAACACACGCTAGCACGGCTTGAAAGAACACGCTGACGCAGCTGCTTTGGAATACTCAAACAAAAGTTCACTTGACAATGTTTGGGCAGAGTTCGTTAATGGATTCAGCGACATCGTCAAAAAGGCATCAGAGACCAGACCCCTTCGTCCCGCGAAAATGCCTTCAATTCTAAGGAGCAGGAATCGAAAATGCCTGGCGATAAGTGATGCAGCATGGCGTGGCTACAAGATTAACCCCGACTCAGAGACTTGGGGAAGTTTCCTGACCCATCGCAACTATTACACTGCACTTGTCCGCGTGGACAAAGTAACTTATCAACAGTGCTTAGCCAAAACATTCATGGCAAACCACAAACTGCTATATAAGCATGTCAATAAACTTCGTAAAGTGAAGTATGGAATCCATTCACTTTTCACGACAGGCGGTAGAGTACAAAGTGCCGAAGAAGCAGCTAATGACCTGCGGCTACAATACGCCCCAAGTGTTCAACTCGCAACCTCTACCTGTCCCATGATATCAAGCACATTACCAACACCATTGTTTACAAATGTAATTTTCAACCCATCAATTGTGCTAAGGAAGTTACTCTTACTACGTGAGCATAGTTCTCCGGGAGCAGACAACATCCGCCCGAAGGCACTGAAGGCTGTAGCCAACAAGCTAGCTGAACCACTGTCACAGTTCTTCCAAAGGTGCTTAGATGAACAACAAGTCCCCACTATGTGGAAGTGTGGCATTCTCACCCCTGTTTTTAAAGGCGGTATCCGTTCGGATCCTGCAAACTATCGTCCAGTGACTCTCCTCCCTGTGCCAGCGAAGTTGATGGAAGCAGTCGTCGCTGTTGCTTTAATGAACTACATGGAAAAATGCAACATCTTTGCACCGGAACAGCATGGCTTCCGTCAACACCGGTCATGCACCACCAACCTAGTGGTTGCAAGAGGTAGTTGGACGGAAGTGGCCGATGATAATGTTGGAGTAGACGTCATGTATTTGGACTTCTCCAAAGGTTTCGACCGCCTTGATTACCGCATTTTTCTTCAAGGCCTTCAGAGTTACGGAATCGGGCATTCTGTACATGGTTAAGTTGAAAGCTTCCTTTAAATACGGAAGCTCAAAGCACGTGCTAGGGGATCACTCCCTAACCTAATTGAGGTGGAATGTGGTGTCCCACAAGGCTCAGTGCTGGGAGCGCTTATTCCTGGTGTTTATCAACGACCTGGCAAAAGTCATCTCCTCAAATTTCCTGAATTCGCCGATGACGTCAAGATATGGCGGGCGATTAGTAACAAGCGAGACAAGGATTTGCTCCAACATGACTTAGATTGCATTAACTAGTGGTCAAAGAGGAACATGCTTCAATTGAACATAACTAAGTGCAAAGTGATACATCTGCGTCACCAGCGGATGAGCGCTTACAAGATTGGAGACCACAGCTTGGCAAAGGTTTCTCAGGAGCGTGACATGGGTGTATTGGTACAGGAAGATCTTAGGTGTTCAAAGCAAGCAGAGAAGGCGAAGAGAACCGGAAAGCAACACCTCGGTCTTCTTCGCAGAGCCTTCGGTCGGTTTGAACCCTCAATATTTCCCCAAATGCTTAAAGCCTACGTGCGACCTCACGTGGAATATGCTATTCAGGCGTGGCAGCTGTGGCAGAAACGGGATCTCGTTTCTCTCAAGACTCCTGAACGAAAGGCAACCAAGAACGTCAGTGGCCTCTTTCATTTGCCCTATCAGCTTAGACTGAAATCTCTAAGAATCTACAGCAGTCTATATCGGCTATTGTGGAGGATCGCATAAAGGTTTACCAGATTCTGAAGAACCCAAACAACATTTGCCGTCCGCTGCTGGAATTGAACCAATACACTAGACTAAGAGGTCAACCTCTGAACCTGGCACTTCAGTATAGCCGGCTTGAATGCCGTAGAAATTTCTTTTTACTCCGCGTGTGCCAGCCTTGGAACGCCCTCCCTAATTTTGTCGTCCCTGATCCCAATCTGGCGATATTTAAAAAACGTGTTGATGATGCATTGTCTCACTTACATTGCATTTTATGATTTGTTAGCCTGGGACTACAAAACGCAATCAAACGGTGTCTTGCCAAACGCTTAACCAATGGATTTATGGATTTATACCTTTAATACGCGAATGTCTCCGCTATTCCACATAAGTCTATAGTGAGTCTACCACAACGCTTTTCACTTTATTCTGCAATTGATTTTCGCAATAATTTCCATCCCACGGGACTTGTTACGCGATGCTTTTTTACCCGTAATAAACCATTGTTCCATTGTTCCATATTAAACAACGGCATTACAAATATACGAAACTAACCTCCAGCGGCCTTGCTTCACATCAAATACGCTACATAAACTCCAAAGGGCACTTTGTATATTAATACATAATCGTTTCCGAATTGAGGACTACGTATCGCTTTCACCCAAACCCTTGCTTAATATTATTACTGAAACTTACACATGTTTGCTTTAAACTGTTACATAGTGAATCACTTTACGTTTCCACTTCGTATTATCGACATAGCTTTGAGTCTGCTACGTCGTAAACTTCTGATTGGACATTAGGCCAGCTGGCAGGGTGCTATGAACTACAAATTTGTCAAGCCGCCGAAGGTCTTACAATGGCTCTTCTTACAAATAAGGATAGGAAAACTGTATGCAACGTTACTGTTTGCAAACGAACACATGATACCAAGATACACGGCATTTGCGTTTTATTTCCTCTGCCGAAATCGTTTGTATCGAGTCGCTGCATTAGCCTACATTCTTCCTGTCACGTCTCATAAAAAGTACAATGAACAATGAACAATGATTTATAACGGGTAAAAAAGCATATGCTTGACAGGTCCCGTAGGGTGGTTGGAGCAATAGATAAAATGGAAGGATAATCGAACAAGTAAATCGTTTTTTAAGCCTCTACAGATTTCAACGCACCACTTCATAATGATAGTTTGAAGTATGGACTGGATGTCTGCACCCAAAGTAGAGCTGTTATATTACGGCAAATGTGGGAAAAAGAAATCAAAGGAACGGATAACGCTCACTCGTGTGTTGCTTCCGTTGAGAGATGTGGTACGTTACTCCAGTTTGTATACATCCATGTCGCTCATTGGGACACTTCTGTATGTAACATCGCCGCCGCTTTGCGGGGAGGGTCAGTAACCTCATGGTTTGGGTCTCGTTATTTCGTCCTCCGAATAGGACGTGCTATGCCAAATAATGCAAGTTGGAAAGTGTGTCATCTAGGCGTTTTTTAAATAGTGCCAATGTGGGGGCAAGGACGACGTAAGTGGGGAGCGCATTCCAAGCACGGGACACACGGAGTGAGAAAGAGTTTCGTCGACAATCAAGTCGGCTGTAGTGTGTAGCCAGTTTGAGCTGATGACCTCTCAGGTTGGTATTTTGGCTCAGCTGCAAGAGACTGCGACATGGGTGATTTGGATTCATCAGTATTATATAGACCATGATGAGGTCTCCTCGGTGACGACGATATTCACCACGGTACAATCCCAGAGACTGCAATCTGCGTTGGTAGGGGATGTGAAACAGGCCTCTGACGAGCTTCGTTGCTCTACGCTGTGGAGCTTCAAGTGCACTGATGTCGCGCTTGCGCCAGGGACGCCAGGCCTGGATCACATACTCCACGTGGGGTCTCACGTAAGTGCTCAGCATTTGCGGAAATACAGATGGCTCGACATTTCCGAAAGCCCTCCGTAAGAGTCCGAGATGTTGACTGGCCCTTTCAATGCCTTTTCAGCTTGTCTGGAGCAGCCAAGGTCGTCCTGCACGATCACTCCGAGGTCGCATTCCTGGGAAGCATGTTGCAACGGCTGGTCCCCGAGTAAGGATTCATGGATGAGCTGGTGGCGTAAGCTCACGACTTTGCACTTGGCGACATTGAAGTAAAGCATGTTTTCGGATGACCAAGTGTACGCCCTGTCCAGATCGCTCTGCAGTGTTGTGTGATCGTCCTCTGTCCGGATGTCATGCCAAATTTTGGCATCATCTGCAAACAGCAAGAAGTTCGACTGTAGTACACTGGCAAGGTCGTTGATGAATGTTAAAAATAAACGTGGCCCCAGTACTGACCCTTATGGCACACCGCACTGGACGTCAATTGGGTCGGACATGGAGCTGCGGACTCTCACCTTCAGCTGACGTTGAGTGAGAAAGTTTGCGATCCAACCAAGCACAGGGTCACCGATTCCGTAGCCTCGAAGCTTGTGTAGGAGGATGCGGTGGTCCAAACGATCGAACGCCTTCGAGAAGTCCAGGTAGACAACGTCGACTCCAAATCTAGCATCAGCTGACTCCGTCCAGCTTGCTCGGGCCAGCAGCAAGTTTGTAGTACAGGATCGAGTTCGGCGGAACCCGTGTTGCTGTGGCACTATGATATTGTTGTTCTCCAGATATCCCATCAGCGCCTCCGCATTTATACGTTCCATTACTTTGGATAAAACTGCGAGGAGAGTTATTGGACGGTAGTTCGACGGCTCCGCACGATTACCGCTTTTGTAAATGGGAGTGACTAGGCCATGTTTCCACATTGTGGGAATCAGCATTTCGTCAAGACAACGTTGAAAGAACCGAGCTAATGGTTCGGCAATGTTTAGGGCCGCTGCCTTCAACGCCTTCGGTTAAATATCGTCTACGCCTGGCGAGCTGTGCACACGCAACGACATTAGCGTTTTCAATACATTGGTTGCCGTGAACGATACGTTGTGTAAACCTGGGAACGGTGAGAGCTCTGTCAAAATCGGGTGAAGGGATGGTTCACTCCGGAAAGTATGGAGGAAGTGTTGACGAAACACGTTGGCCGCGTCCTGTGCAGTTTGCGCGTGACCATCTGTTGCACGCAAGACCGGGATCCCGCGCTGTTCCAACAGGCGCACACGCACAAATCCGGCCAAACAAAGAGATTTGCGTGCTTTCGATAGAGCGCGATTCACAATGTGGCGTGAGAGTTCTTGGTCAACCAAGGCGGTGTATGAAGATATAATTGCTTCTAGTTGCCTTGTGCAGCTACCAACAGGGTTGGTTTAGGTCTCTTAAAGTAGACCTAGCAATAAGCTTTCCGATAAGTCCAAAAACCTTGATGAAGGCAGAAAATTAGTGCACTTGTAGGCAAACGACCGTGCTGAAACACAGCCAAAATTGAAAAGCAGCTTTTGACGTTGATCCGTTTATGGTACCTTCAAGAAAGTTTGCGAAATGGGTAGACCTGATCGAGCCCGATTGAATGAGTGTACCCAGGCCGTGAATTAATGTACCCAGGCCGCGAATGAGTAGTTTAATCTAAGCTTCGAAAAGGTTACACGCTCTAAATGATGCCTCCTCTACCCCATTGCAAATATCGTCCGGGAAGTATGCATTACATCCAAGTAATATCTCGAGGTTGACCACATCTCAGGGACGGGGAATTAACCTACAAACAAAGTGGCATTCACACAGAAGTGTGTGCGCTTAGTACTGCATCCAGCCAGCTGTTTCCTAAAACCTTGAAATTTTGGCTCAAGACAGCTAAAACAACCGCTGACTAACTCTTACTTTTGAGGATTCTTGATTGTCACAGAAAAACAACCAGTTCACCGCTGCAGTTATTATGGGTTTTCTCTGGTGTGGATACGCAAACCGCGGTAGCTACATGCCTGTGCTTAACCCAACGCTTCGTTGACCGGCATCCGTTGAGCACAACGTGGTACACACATACGTATTGGAAATTATTATCTTTTTGCAACTCACGATTCACTGCCAACAACCGGGACCCTTTTTTTGCAAATGAGAACTTTTCAGTCTGGTGCCGTTTGTCTTTTCACCTATATTCGCTACGTCCTGCTTTGGAATAACAGCAAACAATATTTGAAAGTGTTTGTTTTACAAGTAAGGACGCCTGTGAAAGTTGCGCTAAACATAGCTACCGTCTTTTACATTGTCGTCTAGCTGGCTGTATGGTGTTTTGCGTTTTTATTTAGACTTTTTGAATTTTAATCTGGACTTGATATGTTAGTGTTCTGAATATTTCCACTATTTCTTACCTACAGTGTTGAGTTACGTATTATTAACGTGTTTCGAATTAGCTTGTCAAATGTTTATAATCTTTTGGCGGATACGTAGTAGGGGTCAATACATAGTATGAAAACTAAGTCTCCAGCAAGATAGATCGTGATAAGGGCGAGGCGCAGCATTGCTCTTAAGATCACTTGGCATAGCCAATCATTTCAACCTCAGTCCCAGGATGTGCGCTTACTTTATGTAAACTTACTTTTGGCACTGATTTCCAATCTGCTATGAGTGATGTTAAGTTTTGAGTGGAAGGCTAACTAGCGACAAACGGGTCTTATAATTTTACGCCTCCACTGCTAAACCTATGGCTATAGTTGGCTTGGCATCCGACATTACTAAAGGTGGTCGTCACAGTAAAATTTGCGTAAAATTTGTGCAGAGGCACAAACGACTACAGGCACAACGCATTTGCTGCTTCTTCTTTCATCGGCTGCTACATATGAGGCGGTTTCTGATGGTGAGTTTATATAACGGCTCCTGGTGACACTGAACCACGTTGCCCTACTCTAGTTAGCCGGATAAAACTGGATTAGCTGTAGCCGTAATACTTTGGGTGGGCTCGGAGCAGTTGTGCACGGTGGAACGCCACAAGCGTAGCGAAAAATGCGTTGCCAATTAATTTGTCAATTATAGGAAGACAATAGCATTGAGATAGCAAGCATTGGAACTGTCTGGTGTAAGTAAATATTTAAAGACTCCTAAGCTAAACAACACTCGTTTGCGCAAACGTTTCATATACTTTAGCACGTGGTCGTCCAAACGGTCTAATCAACTACCTTTAGGCTGTACACCTGTTAGACTGCATTCGGAGGATTGCCATTTGTCCAGCAACTACGCCTTCGCCTGGTCGTTAAAATTTTTTTAGATAGATGCCAAATATGTAGACCTCCCCATATGACTTGCTAAACCTTTGATCGCGCCGACATTGTGCTGCCGTATATAACCCAAAGATACACAAACACCCTAAGTGCTTTACTTTTAAACTGTATTCGTTTCAGCCTGACTTCACGCCATCTATCACACTGAAGCTAATGGCGACAATCAAGAAGCTTAAAACGGGCGAGTCGTCGGGGAGCAGCATGGCCAGTTGGTATGTGTTCAGGTGGGTAACCTGCGTTCCGATTTTCCCCAAGCCTACATCGTTCTGGTGGTGCATCATCCAAAGCTAGTCATTGCGCACTTTTCTGTTTGTATACCACACTGTGCCTAGGCAAAGGACGTATAATTACATAGAAAGCATTTTGACCTACTCGAGCTCACTTGGCATGAAATAACGGACCCAAAAGCGCATTATCTGACTAAGCACTATTGCATGTGGTCACCTAATCGAGTAACAGGGTTGAGGCGTATCCCATTATTATAGCACTACAAGTAAACTTTTAAAGACATGCTTTCTTCAGCCGTTATGCAAACCTGTTTTAGCTCTGGCGGGTTAAAATATTATTATATCGCTGTATTTAATTATATAAGCAGCGGTAATGCATGCCAGAATGCCCTCTTATGTAATCGCTTCCATAACGCGAACCGGTTTCCGATACCGGGCAACTTCAACTAGTTAGGCAGACCATAAATGCATTTAAGTATTTGAAACCTTTTGTGTCTCTAGCTTTTGTGCGCTACAATACGTTTGCGTCAGTTCCCAGGCGTCCCCACCAGGTGCAAGGACGCCCAACTAGCAGCATTTTATTACTCGTGCTTGTTACCGGTTTCGATTTCCTAGGTAGCCTTGTTAAGGACACTCCTGTAAATGTTAGCCCTCTAGTTTGTTAGCACCTTAGTTTTACACCGCCTGGAAGGCACGAGAGTACCGTGATCTCACATTCAAAATGACATCATGCGGAATATATATAAATTTGTGACCCTGTTCATTTACGCATCTTTGGTGGGTACTCGGGGACAATAAAGTTTAGTTGGCTCGAGGTAAACGCAAGTCTAACCTCCGTGGTATCCGCTCCCTACCGAACGATCACGAGAAAATCGGACGCGCAAGCATGACCTCATTGTATAGATCAAGAGAGAAAGCAACTGTTTAACCAACTGATTACATGCTTCTGGAGCTTCTGAGATGTTTCATCTAACGACAAGCAGGACAAGTACCGTAAGGTTAGAAATCGTTTCGGGCCACTACTGATTAATACTTGGATGTTGTATTTAACAGATGTAGCAGGTGCAGTTTTGGATAACCCAAAATAGTATTTTGAATGTTTGTGTGATGGTATTGTTATCAAATTTAATCTTTAACGTATCGTTCACGTCACCATTGGACACTTAGATATTCAGAATGAAACTTACAAGGGACGGCAGGTTTTACTGAATAAATATGGCTCAAAAAGAGTAAAAATGCATATCTATTTTACATTATGGTGAATACTTTCCGCTTTTGTTAATACTTTTGAATTTTCTTGGCGCACGTTTTGTTCAAACCTGACTACTCACATTTCCCAATTCATTAAATATTTGCTGTTTCACAATCGTTAGGTAGGCGCATGACAACGCAACTTTTGTATTCGTGCGCTTAATACGTGGTATGCATGTTTGCTTGCGATGCACTCAAGCACATGCGCACCCGTTTTGCTGCATTTCAGAACCGTATCGCTGCGGACTCTTTCCGTAGGTACTTTTCGCGTCCAAAAACTGTCCAGTAGGGACTCAATAAAGATGCTTAACAGCCTCCCTCTGAAAGTCCAAAAGACGCCATACGGGCTTGCAAAAGACACTCGTGCTGACAAGGGTATGGATTAGCAGCGGCATATGAGGAGGTCCGTGGCGTACAACTGTTGAATCTGGCATTCCATAAATCTATTTTTAGTTATTATCGAGATGGGTTATAACAGGGCATTCGGATAGACAGATACATGAAAAGCAAGCTTGTTTTACGAATTCCCTCATCAGCGTTAACGCTGGCTAAGGATACCCGCTGTTCTGGACACTACAATGCATTGACCTTTAACAGACAATTTTACTTGTTGAATCCAAGCGCACTGCTCTGATGTGAACAGCTAAGTGGTCTTATCTTTGTTAATAAAAGCAATCGATGTTGCTGCTGGCGCTTTTTCAGTATTTGGTTCCCGAGCAGCGAAGTGCTAATGGTGTTAACTCACGCACCACCGCCCGATGCAGTGCAGCTTATGATCGCTAGTTTCCTAGATAAGCATTTTAACCAGCTAGCCATTGCAGCATTTGCTCCGTTTGAACGTCGTTTGCATCAAGTAAACCGTCGCTTTGATAATGTATGCCCGGTGCTTAAAACCAAGTGTCACATCCGCTCCTAGCCGAGAAGACAAACTGTCCTGCAAAACTAGGGAACTGCGTTACATTGAATTACGCGGGCAGTAGTAATGAATTAAATACATGCTACGCCAAGAGCTGATGCTGACCAAAATGCGGCTACCCATCAATGCAGTTCCTCAGTCCGCACCAAGTAGTTAAATAAATAAGTAAATAAATGGTATATTCTCAGTAAAATGAGGCACATTTGTGTAGGCGCGATCAAATATGCATACAATCAAAACTTCTTTTGAATAGTAAACCATTTCGTTTTAATGAAAGATATAACAGAAAACATGTAGTCCATATGAGTGAGCGCTTTGTCAGGTACTAGTCAGACCAAGAAACATGATGGCGCCGGGGCGCGTAAAAATCAGTCATAACTGTTGTCTCAAGATACAAGTTGGGCGTGAATTCACCATGAAATAATCTATGAGCATAGGAGGCTAAACAGGTATTTGGTGCAATCAATGAGCATTAAGAAATCGGAATGTTCTGTGCTCCACCAAAGCATTCTTCAAAGTAAAATCAGCTGCACAGGTTGTATGTAGAAGTGAGGACTGCGACAGTGTGAAATGTTCAGCTGTGACTTCATTCAGTGGCAAGTCACATCCGCCACGTTGCAGTGTTGTCAAGCGGATATTTCTGGCTTTTTATAGGGAGAACGCTTGCCAGACATAAACCCACTACGTCCTGGAATACTGCCGTAGCTTCCTTTGAACAGTAGTGCTAACCGGCTATACATCGTACAGACCGATTTTGCACTCCATTATTCGCAGTCAGTTGGCAGCCAAAATTGTTCCTTGGTTGACCGATTGGCTTGGTAGTGTACAGGCAGTAGTCGTTAAAACCGGTCAGTAATGCGAAAGAGTCGCAGAGTCGAATGATAAAGGGTGCAGGTGAGTAAAAGATTGTTAATAGAGGCTGGCATTTTCCGTTACATACTTTTCTGGTTCGCAAAACTTGTCCAGCTTTCCACGCTAGACTTGTCATTGGGATGGTGAGTGCAGTTGTTCCTTGTGGCTAAATGCGTCCATAACAGTCGAAAATGCCATTGCGTTGTCTAGTGCGGGATTGTTATAGCTTTCTAACTCCACAAAACGGAATCAGAACTCCTTCAAATGTAAGGGAGTGTAATTGTTTCCATGGTCATGTAAAAACCCTATGAATGGCCATCGGAAAGCCATTTATACGAGAGTAAAACTGTACATGGAAGGACATCGGAAAAGCTCCAGATGAATGGAGAATCGGAGTGTTCTTTCGGAAATGTATGGCACTGAAATCAATTTTTTTGAATGGCGGTGAGAATGAGCAAAGCTAACCGAGGTAATCACGGCAGCATTGTTTGTCTTCCGTTGTGGAACAGAGGTCCATGTAGATAATTTAGGTGAGTGAATTGTGTTACTGTGAGTACGAGGCGAGCTAAACCCATTTGTTTAGATCCCGTGAAGTGGTGTCTTCAGAATAACGGAAACAGCTCCATTTGGAACAGTGAGTGGGTTTTTCATCTCCCAGAGAAGTGATCAAGTGCTTAAGCCAGCTGGCTATTGAGAATGAGTCGGCCAGTTCCAGTGGATAACCCTTCTTGTTTTGGCCGATGTAACTGGAAATCTCAAACAAAAACAGGCAACGGACAAGAGGCATCCAAAGAGAGAGGCGGCAATGAGTCAAGTAGCAATATCGAAAGACTGGTGGCGCGTAACAGTGCCTATGATACATTAAAACCTATGTACTTATGCTAAGTATACATGATTGGCGAGCGCGATCTATACACTGGTGTGGCTCAGACTACAACTACTACTTAGGAAGAAGGTTCTGCACGCGCAGGGTCAAGAGACCGATATAACAAAGCGTGTTTAGAGAATTGAGCGAATAATACGATTGTTGGAGAAGAACAGATAAACCGATGATGATGACAGCAGTCCGAATGCGAGAGACACCTTAGGTGCAACTAAGGCGAACTAGGTTGAGGCCGAACGCGGGAGCGACAGCACGTAAAGCAACGTTCCAAGAGGAAAAGAAGAATTAAAGAATCAACAAGGAGCGGGTGAAGGCGGACGGCGGTGCAAAAAGTAATTCATTAGAGTAATTAAGCTAAAGCGCTTATAATTCCACAGTTCAAAGGCCGTCAGAATCTAGAGAAAAGCGTCACAGGGGTCCAAAACTGTCGTGCAGTTGGAGTCGTTATCCCACGTACGGTCACACTAACATGGCAACCGGGTAGTATCTCGCCCCCTGAGGAAACCATGGTCATTGTTGTGTTGTGTTTTATTTTACTATTTCTGTACCTTCGTTTGAATCCCATGGTTTCTGATGGCATTATGTCTATTCGTAGACTTTTGCAAATATATATATACACACTAACAGGCAGAAGCGAACATAAGGTAAAGAGCAGAGGCCTATGAAGAGACGTAATGTATGCATACTAATGGAAGTACTAATCAAGAAACACTTAGCAATTGTCCGAGTGCCGCCAATAATCAGAAGCGAGATCGGAGCGCAGGAGACCACACGCAAGAGGATAACTTGGTTCGGCGCAAAGACTGTAAGCCATGGGAATAAGAGTGGAGCACAATAACAGAGAAAGCCATGGATAAGAGGGTACGTCTTGTCTGTCACAAAAGCGCAAGATAGGTTTGACAGTGCACAACTTATTGACGAATGGTTATCAATAACCAAATAAATATTTATTCACGGTCAGTCGAGGCATGCACAAGGAGGCGTGTACAAATAAGCGCACTAATACAAACTTTTCCCGGTGACCGTGACGCTGGCAATCGGAAATTGTGCAGATGCTCCTGCTTGACCCTGTACAAGTAGTGCAAATGCAAACATGAACACAGTTCCTTTTTGTAAAGTCTTACACGTTTGTGCGGTAATATGCAGTCTGTCCTACAGTGCAGTAATATATCAGCCAAGAAAAGATCAAACATTACGGATAATTAATTAGCAAAGAACTGGTAGCAAACGAGCTTAACAGTATTTGCACCAAACCCTGGGAGTATGTGAGTAGGACATAAAGGTCAACGGTACATGCGTAGTAAGTGGCCTGGCGACTAAATAAGCTGACGGGAAAGTGTCAGAGCGTAGCAATAATGGTGTACTGTGGCGTTAGTTAGCAACTCAGTGTGAAGTAATAGGCTGTGAATTTATTCGGTGGTGAGTTGCATCCGCAAATTCACAGTGCTGTTTAACAGGCCTGGTGGCTTGTTATAGGGTGAACGCTTACCATGCAACAACCAACTACTTCATGGAACCCTGCCCTCAATCCGCTTGAAAGGCAAGGTGTAACTAGTAATGCTTCTTATTAAACGATGTATGACGACTGTTATTTGCAGTCGAGATACAACTGGATTTATCGTTGGTTGATGTATGATGACCGGATGCTTGTTTCGTCTATGTGTCCCGTGCTGTCCTGACGTACTGCCTAGGTCCCACTGGGATGCAGCACCTTAAGTTAACTTTTATGGAAGGTTTTGGATTGTTCGTCTGTGGAAGCACGTTATGCCACCGGGGAGTATCTAAGAAATAAAAGTTTGAGCTATATTTGGAGCAAAGATAAAGGTTGCGCCTAGTTATCCCGTCTGTAAACTATAGTACATTTTTCGGAATAACGGATGGAATCTTTCTCCGGTCAGTTTCTATTGTTTGGAAACCATGACATCTGCGGTCAAAGGAATTGTAAAAGTAGGTGGATTAGCTGCGGATGTTCTTATACGTAAAAACTATTTACCCTGAAATAAAGAGGACCAAACCAATTTATTTATACCATAGTGAAAGGCAGCAATTGTCAGTAATGAGACGTCGATCGTTTTGCGCCAAGGAACAACGTCCCTGCAAAGCTACAAGAGGCGGATATAAGCCTCTTACAGAAAAAAGCAATAGACAAGCACTCAAAGCTTACTTGCTATCAGCATGCAGAGGACGTTTCGTTGTTAGCAGATATCGTCAGCGCATAATTAACCTGAACCTCCATCACCCCTGAGATTTTCAGTGTTTTAACGTTGCTCCTGTACCCTTTATGATTATACTACAACAAAACCTTATATTTTACAACAGAAATGCCAATGTCCCTAACTTGTAGAATACACTCCACTCTTCCTAGTAATGTACTCCGATGGTCCCTATCACATCAGGGGACTTTGTTCTACGTGTATGCTTCCTTTTATTAAGGTGAAGACTACGTCGTACAAATTGTATGTAAATCTATTGTACCACGAAATATACTGAACGCATCTATGTGGCAAATACGTCTAAAGCATCAGCAACAACCCGATAAATACTGACCGCAGCTTAGCAGTGAAAAATCATGTTGCGTAGGTCAACACTTGTATGGACCAGCGACCTCACGTTGCAGAAGCAAGCAAACGTCATCCCTCATAGAAGAACTGTACTTGTCACTGTAGTGATGCTTCATGAAAAAATATATTGGTGGATGTGCTCACCATGTTCCTTGATTACAGGTCACAAGTTCTCAGGAGAAGTGTCAAGGTTAGTCCGCAAATAGTGCATCTTGATTGACATTCGAACACCAGCAGTCAGATAGTCCGAGACAAGCTATTTTATGATGACTTTATAGTTCTCTGCCTTCGTTCTGTCCAAAATCCTGTACTCACTGGCTTAAATAGTCGCTGGGCTTCTAACTGCAATTAAGTGAGCTGGTATTTAAAAGCAACGTCTGCCATTATCCGGCAAGTAGCAGACATAATAAGTGTCCGTGTTTTGAGCTTTGCCACATTAGTCTTTACGCAAGTCCCTTTCATGTACCAAGTCATCCAGCTCTGATTCTTCAATAAGATGTGGGTTGACAACATCAGCTTCAATGAGTTCACAGTTGACAAAATCTGGGGCAGATGATAATGCGGATTAATTAATCAGCAGCATTGAAATGTTCACTAGGAGCACTGAAAAGTGGAGGGAGCAAGCGTGGGGAACGAATGGAGTAGCTGCTGAAGACAGGGCTAACGCATTTTGTCCTTGGTTCGGTTCTAGTTTCCAATGACACGAGTTAGACCAAAGTTGCAGTCTGTCATGTGACCATGCGGCTACCTCGGTACCATGGGTTTGCAAAGAGCAAGTTGCTTTTGTCCGTCGATCCACTGAGACGGATAAATTTGCAAGACACACAGACACTATGCGACGTCGACTTTTTATCCTGGTCCCGTTTCATCCTAAAGTATACGTTGTAGGCAGACACAAGTAGGGATGAAATGGGTTTGCACGGGGAGTTTGTATTAAACTATCCGTAGACGTGAAAACAAAGATTTCGGTCATTGACATAGCGGTCCCTCAGCTACAGTCAAGATATCAATTAAGGAAACACAGCTCACAATCAACCTTCAGTATCAAGTGGATGCCATGGCCAATAAGACGCCTTTTTCACGATGAAAAGGAAGTAACCGACCAATTCCTGGGAAGCATTTGATGCGTGTAACGCACTGCTAAGCTTAAATGAAAAATTAAACTTACGGTTATACCCAACGTGTGAGAAACATTTGGGTTGCCTATTCGTAATTAGCCTACTTGGTAATACTAGAAACATCCTAGCTCATTCCTGTTATAAACGTGATGTTGCACAGTTTTACCAGTAAATGACTTCCTTCGACCCTTTGGATTGCTGGCTGACGTAGGTCGCCCCATGCTTTTAGATGTCCGCACTAAGATAGTGGCGGAAGTTGTTCGTTTACGCTCAAAAAATATCCAGCTTCGAAGCTTGTGAAGGAGAATGCGGTGGTACAAATGACCGAAAGCTTTCGAGAACTCCAGGTAGACAACGTCCACACCCACTCTGGATTCGGTTCACTCTGTCCAGCTTGCTAGGGCTAGCAACAGGTCATGCTGTGATCGACAAGTAACCGGCGGTATGCCAGGTTTAACAACGCCACTCTCTCGCAACTGTCCTCCTATGGTAAGACTCGCAATCTGGGGATGAGTATAGTATTTAGGCGTTTACCCAGTCCAATCTGCTGCGCCTAGCTGCAAGACTATGGGCAATAGGCTTGGAGGCCTTAACTGGGCGGCGGATCTCTGCAACCACACGGAAAGTGCGTTTAGGTATAGTTGTAGCAACCTGCGTTCGTCGAGTGTGCTTATCACTTCGCATATATTTAGGCCGTGTGGAAACAAGATACACCGTGACAGAAGAACTTGAAGTAGATTATTGATATAGTTCAGGAACAATTAACGTCTCCGCTTCGTGCCTTGATGTACGCCATGGATCAATGGATACCAACCAGTCAGGTGGTTGTCTAATTTTCTCCACTCTCGTCCAAATTGATAGTCTTGGATCCACCACGGCAAAAACGTTAAACATCTCACACCCTCAACTGTAAAAGGAAAACCTAATGATTCACCATGACGAATGCATTGCTGAAATGTGAATCACGCCGACAGACTTCCATTGCTGCATTTCCTGAATTCATTCTTGCCTCGTCACAAGCACGTTGGGGATGCATAAATAAGCTGGAGTGAAACTGTGTTGTGTAGTTGTCAGGCGAGCTTTTGACAAAAGCAGATGTAGCAAACGTGTCTTCACAATCTTCTGTGTAACCTTGGCTAGGATGGTTGTCAAACAAATTGGCATATAGTTGTCTACCATGCTAGAGTCACCGCCTTTTGGAATCGGTCACACCACAGAGCCTTTCCAATCAAGCAAAAATGTACCTTCGTCAGCGACTTGTTGAACGGTTCAGTTACAGTAGGTGGGAGGATGGCTGCTAAGTATTTGAAAATCCGCGGGTGATGCCCGTCAGGTCCAGCGGGCCTGTTGCCATCAAGCTTGTGAAATAGCCGGCGCACCGCTTTCACGTCACAATCCAAAACTGTCGAGTTTTTTATCAAGTGGTTCACGCCGAACACGGTACAGGCAACTGAGCATCTGCAAACACCGAAGCAAAGTGCACCGACAGGGCAGAACACGCTCAGTGCTGGAGGTTGGAGGCTGACTGTTCTCGCCTTTCACCAGTAGGTTGCTCACTGGCCTCAGGCGCCGCTTCACGTCCGCAAAAATTCTCTGAGGCAGATTTTGCTGCGGTTGCATGCTACTCTTCGAAATGCCTGAACTTGCTGGTTTTTACACATTTGTACATCTTTCGCTGCCTTTTTATAATTCTCCTATTCGTCGTTCAAGCCGGAAATAAGGACTTTGACCCATAGCCTTCGCCGTTGCCTAGCCAGCTTAGCATATTCTTTGCCAAACCAACTTGGGTAGACCGGGCTGACTTTTCGACATCTTGGTGGCACAAACTGGTTACCCTGATATTATTCCGTTCTTTTATAACTAAATAACTGACTTCAGTAAATGCTGGCTGTGCCCGAAACCAATCAACATTGCTCGCGGCTTTAGTCAGGTTGTCGAAATCTGTCTTTCAGTGGTTGCAATCTGGCGGCAGTCTGTGGGATCACTGCACTTGCAGCTACATGTCAGCAATAAAAACTGAGTGATCGCTTGCTGTCAGGGGCTCAAGAATCCGAACGTCCTACACAGGTTCTGCGCAGATATTTATCCTCGAGTCTGAGCACGTTGCCGTTGAGCGAAGTATTATGCGTGTCGGTTTGCAAATGGCTGTGCTGGCCCAGTTTCTGGTAACATTTCAACAAACTTTGCATTGACCTCAAAATAACCGGCGATTTGTTCAACTTCCAACCAGCGTATTCGAAGGTAATCGAAATCGTCTGTTAGTATAAATTGACGGCGAGTCGTGGGTTTCGGAGATACGGCCGCCAAACCAAACAACGGCTCACGGGACTGCGATAGAATGCACACACTAGCAGCGCTCCGAGCCTGAAAGGGATAAAGTAGCACAACTGCCCACCTAGGCCATCTACGATGGACGCTTCGGTGGACGCTCACAAGACTCCCACAGAGAAGGTCGGTTTGGATTCAAGACGCTGCCATGGGAAGACGATATCCTATCACATCGGAAGCACGAGTAGTCTCTAAGCTCAACTTTTTAATTGAGCACCTTACCCTTCAACATCATCACTGCAAGTCCAATTACCACTGATCGCTCAAAAGCCACAAAACGGTACAGCTCATCGCGCTTGTGCATATGACAACCGACATTGGTAAAGGCTACACGCAGGCTGTGGTATGAACTACCTAGCGAGCCTGAAGTGTGAGCGACAGATTTATCCAAATTCACTACCTTGTCTTAACTGCCGGAAAAGTTATAATAGCTAGGGTTGCTTCTTCCCCACCAGTTGGCCACTTTAGCTTCATGCCAGTACACTTGAGGCGCTCCCGGTTAGCTGGATCGTTATCCGGACGAATATGCACCCTACTGCCTCTTAGTCTACCAGCCGAGGCGGTAATAGCTTCGAACTTGTTTAGTCAGCAAACCTTACTTGCATAGGTCGCTGTTTCTCAGCAGTGTTTTAGCGCAGGTGGATGGGTTGCTGTCCTTTCTATCCGTCCCCACCCACGTCAAGGAGTTTAACAACCAGTTTCTGCAGCAACTCCACGTCTTGCTCGTAGCTTGCCCTAAGACTTGGATTGTTGGGCACCGTAGCGTGAAAAAGCGACAGACCTAATCGCGTCCTGTCATTCAAAGTGGTTCCTGAGGGAGAAGATGAGTTGGAGCGTTACTTAAGTTGACTTGTTGTCGGTCAGTAAAAGGAAGCATTTCTTCGTTCCGCAAACACTTTTGTTCTTGAGTTTTTCACTGCTCCTTAGGTCTTGGACATTTATCTGCGTTATTTATGCACGAAGGGCTCAAATACGGTGGATCAGTAGCCACAGTTAGTCTCGCGTCTCAGGAAAAATTTGGCTGGCGGGGCAATGACTTGTCAGAGGGCTTGGATGGAAGGCTGTCTTGAATCTTGGATAGACAATAGGACAAAATGCTGGTCAAAATGTGAGTCTAGAACTGAAACTAAGTAGTAGATTTAGATCGAGACCTGCTGGGTAGACATCAGACATTTCTCCTGCTTCCTTGGACTGCGACATCTGCTGCACGAAATTTGGATGAAACCACGTTGGATGGAAAGCTGAAAATTTAAGGGATCCCTAATTAGCCTAAAAAGAAAATATATAAAATGTAGCAAAACAAGAAACGCATGTAAGTGCACTTGCCGTGTTCCCAATAATTTTCGAGCAAGAAGCAGAAGATGATTTCTTCGGCGCTTTGAAAAATGATGCAGATGTGCCGTAACGCTGAAAGTAGTATTTGCAAAACGGAAATACGAAACTTGTTGGAAGATACCACACAAACTATGATCTATAGCTTGCAGATAAAAAAGCAAATTGAATAATTTCAAAAATTTTACGAAATCGTTTTAATAAGCCAAAAATTTCACGACCGAATATCCTGACAAACCGCCCACGTAGTACCTAACTGAAGGTCGCGAATCACAGTCAGATAATCCACCAAGTCAAGACCCTCAGTCTTGACCGGGATGGTTTGAGATTTCTATGTTGAAAAAACAATAATCGCTGCGTACGTCCTAATGGATATCGCATGACAGCACATCCGTTTGGAACCATTTCTGCACCTACTTTTGCAAACTTTGTGCTACATAACGTCATTGCTGTTAACGCAGGCGAATTCTAATCAGAGGTTATTAAGGTCACAAGCAGTTGTTTTGACCTCAACCATTACTTCTTCAGGGTTAATTCTACGCACGAAGCGATGGACCTCGTCAACTTCTTTTCTGTATATGGACCATATTTTGTTCAATATCACAACGCAGTGGTCACTGTACTTTTTCATTCAAGGGACACTTTGCTTCATTGTCTACACTCAACGTGCCTACAGTCGGACTTTCTGGCGTGTCGATACATTTTGCCTGCCAACGGCCGGAAGCGTTGTCCATTGGTTTATCCCTAAACTCCTCAATGTTGATGAAGCATGGAATCACTCGTACACCAAGCTGACGTTACTCATTAACCAGGTCATCCCATTCTCCAAAAGCAGAGCCTACTCTAAAGTCTCTTCATGTATCCATCACGAAATGAGACTAGTTAAGAAAGGTGGGAGTAAACTATGGAATCGTTTCAGATTTAAGCCATTTGAGCTTGACTATTGCTAATACAAAACTGTCAGAAATGCTTGCAACATGAAAAAGGCAATAAACGCCAGAAATACTAGCTGTCCTTAGCTGCACTTGGTAGTACAATCTCCAAGGCGCTCCGCTCATACTTTCAAGGAAGCACCAAACTCGCAATGGTTACCTGCCTTGCCTACCGGGGAGCATTTGGACCTAGTTTACGAGGACGTCGAGAAAGCTAGCACTCTGGCCCAGCAATGTTTTTTTCTAATCGACCGAAACCCTATTCACGGATAGCGTTGCGCCTATCCCTCATTTCCTGTTGCAGCACTGTATGTTCACACTGTCGTTGGATTGAAACTTCTTCTTGAGCTAGACCCGTATCACTTACCTGGTTTCGAGGTTCGACCACTTTATTTCCTTTCTTTTCGCATCAGTTGTCATTGACCACAGTGTTCATTGGTAAAATGCAACGGCCGCGTAATACTTGTCTCCGACTGATTCTACCTGTAAGCTTGGTTCCCTTGACTCTAATTGAAACGTCGGGGCTTTGTTTTTGTGTTGCCTCTCGACATTAAGGTCTGCCGCTCTCCTTCTCAGCCTCGCCTAGCCTATTCCTTATAGGGCACCATTCCACCACCACTTCTTGATTATACCTATACTGTCTTGTTCACGTCCACCGGCTAACGGACCCATGTCTCCCTTAGTCCACCAGCACCAGGTTTTGAACGCGAACATTTTCATGTCCCGTCCACTAACATGCTTAACCCTAACCTGCTGTATATTGTATTCGGCCCCTTTAAGAGTGGCCTAGGTGCAACTAGTGCCAACGCAACAGTCCAGTCCTCACTAGATGCACTTCACGTTTCTTCTTTGCCGGCTTATATTTGGATTTCACTGCTGCATCGCTCACAACTATCCGATATAAAAACCTTCCATTTCTTATCTTATACCTGTGGTCTCGTTGGTTCTGGGTTTTTATTATTATCTACTTCCAGCACTTGTTTGGTGCTACCTGTCACTCCAAAGCTACGTCTGCATATTACTATTATGATCACTAGGAGTTGAGGAGCTAACTAGCCCGTGGCCTATTTCCATGCCATCTCTACAAGCTTCCATTTGGATTGTGCTGCCACAGCCCTCACAGCCAGCCGAATTAAGAAATTATTCATCCCTTCATCGTATGCTTGTAGTCTCTTTGGCTTTACTTTTATTAATATCTAGTCTCGTATTCCGAACCTTAACGCCTGTCGCTCCATATCTCGCTTTTTTTATCTCTTGTATGACCACCGGCCTCAACGAACCACCTAGCACGTGGCCCACTTCCATTTCATCATAACAAACTTCTATTACGACTGGGATGGCGCATCACGCGCAACCATCCAAGTTGCGACCTTTTCATCCCTTCACCTCACGCCTGATGACAGTTCGCTCTTACATCCTTAGCAACATCACCTTCCGGATCCTGATCGGCAACCTCCGCGACTCCTTATCGCCATCTGTTTCCCACTTATATGACTGCTAAGCTTTAGATAGCCTCCTAGCTCCTGCTTAACCCATACCATAATACTTTTCCTATGGATTATGATGCCACATCACTCACAACCATCTGACTTTTCCTCTTTTTCCTTCCTTCGCATCATGGTTGAGGTCCCTTTGGTCTTACATTCTAAACACTATCAACTTCTGGATCCTGCTCCCAAATTGCAACCTAACGCTGAATTATGTCTGTTCAGGCTGCAGAGCCATCTAGCCTGTTCCTCATGCTAATTTCACCTAAACAGACATCCATTTGAATTGCAACGCCGTATAACTCACAACCATTGCAACAACTGACGTTTCGATTTCTCCAGCTTATTCTTTAAATATCTTTGACCTTACATGTTTATTATTATTGATTTCCGTATTTTAACTGCCATTGCATCCTGCTTCCGAAATCTATCTATTTCACTCTTGTATGACTATTAGCCGCTTATAACTACCCAACCTGTGACTCATTTTTATTTCATCTTTACAGACTTCCACTTGGATTGTAATGCCGCATCGCTCACAACCATTGGAAGTCCCAACAGCTTCCTTAATTCATGTTATGCTTGACGTCATTGCAACCTTGCAATCCAATGGTAATCAACTTCCGGCTTCCGCATGTTGAGGCCTTTTGCTTCACAGGTCAGTCTGTTTACCGCTAGTACGACTGATAGGCCTCAAAGAAGCACCTAGCCTGTGGGCTACTCCCCTTTTATCGTAACCGACTATCCCTTGCACTGTGCTGCCGCGTAACCCACAAGCATCCAACTTGCTGAACTTTTCATCTATTCACCTCATGCTTGTGGATACCGCGACCGTACTTTCATATCATTATCTCCTTCCAGGTTGCGAATGTCGGTGTGCACGGCTTTGCAGCTTTTTCTGTTTATTAATATCACTTATACCCCCGGCGAGCCACCTAGACAATGGCTCATGCACATTACCCCATTACAAGCTACCATTTCACTGCAATAATCCAACTCGGAGTTAAACACGCAGTATATTCGAGGCCGCTGCCCAGTTTAATCCGATACTCCTGGTCCGCTTCGGAGCAGGCACTGCAACCATATTCTCGATTCACAGTTAATCTTGCTTCCTCCTTTCTGTTCTCTACCGTCTATTTTATTTGGCGTTTCTACTGTAGGAATCCACTTTGAAGTGGTACGCTTGGTATGTTTTGGCGATGCAGCCTAAATCATTCTGCTACCCCAGGTCCCTTTCAGAGCTGGCACTGCAAATATGTTCTCGCTACAGCGGTAGCGGGCAATCCAATATTTTCTCGCTCCTGTCCTTAAGAGCAAACGGCTACCAGCCTGTACTTTTTATTACGACAGCCATCAAGCCTTGCTCCAGAAGTAACCCGGCACGCACCGTTACTCTTCCACCATCTATTTGCTTTGAAGATTTCACTGCTGAAGTCCACTTTGGAATAGAACACTTATACTAATTTGGGGCTACTACCCATCTCATTCTGCTATCTCAGGTCCTGATTAGTGGTGCCAATAAAACCGTTATCTCACTACAGTTGTAGTACACAATCGCTTTCATGCTCGCTCCAGTTCGTTAATTTGTTAGCCTGCTAGTCCAGGCCTCATCATAGGCGAACGCTTGGCTACTGCTTCACAACGCTGCCCGCTCTCACCACCACTCTTCTATGCAGTCTGCTAGAAGTATACTTTGCGCTGCGGCAGACCACTTTGGGGTGGAGCACTAAGTATCTTTCGGCGATGCAGCTTTTATCACTCTGCCAGTCCACGACCCTTTCAGTGCTGTCACCGGCACCTTATTCTCGTCACAGCTGCAGTATGTACTCCCGTCTCTCCCATCCTTTAGTTTCACCATTGTACTGCTATTTGTCCGTGCCTTATAATACGATAGTAAGCAGCTCCTGCCTCACAGCTAAACAGGTTCTGATACCCACACTTCTCTGCTGTCTGTTTGGGTTGTATTTTTCACCGTTGTAGCCAGTCATGGGGTGGAACACAAAGTAGCTTTTGGCAATGCAGCCCATAGCAGTCTGCTATCCCACGTCCGCCACAGAAGTGGACCTCTAACCACTCCCTCGATAAGGTTTAATTAGTAGTCCTGTCTCGTTTTACTCCGGTTTTCAAGCTTGAAGGTTTACTAGTATGCGTCTCATCTTAAGATATCGATTGACTCCTGCTTCACAATTAGCCCGGCACGTAACATTACATTTCTCGGCCGTTTATGTGCTATGCATATTTCACTGTAGAAATCCAATTTAGTGTGGAACGTTAGGTAGCATTGGCCTTGTTGCCCAAATTAATGCGACACCTCTATTCACTTTCAGCTTTAAAACTTAGTCCCTATCTTTTGCGCTACCCTTCTTAACCTTGAACGGCCATTTGTCCATGGCTAACATTACGATATCTAGCGGCTCCTGCATCACAGTCAAACTGGCCCCTCCAACCTGTTCTCTGCCATTTATTTGACAAATATGTTCTACGTTAGGAGTCTACCTTGGGATGGACCACACTATATTTCGACGCCAAGGCTTATCCTCTCCCTCAACCGATAAGCCCGTTTAAAGACGCGTCTGCAACCGTTTTCACACTACAGCGATAGTGTACACTCGCTTCCATTCTCGTCCCCAGTTCTTAACTTTGATAGTCTAGTAGTTCATGCCCAACTTTACGATAGCCTTTGGCTTTTGGCTCACAGTGAGTCTAGATTCCGCCACCAATCTTTGTTGCCGTCTGATTGACTTCCATTTCCACCGCTGTAGCTCCCCAGGATTGGAACACTGCGTATCTTGCAGATGCAGCCCATACCATTCTGCGGACCAACGTCCCTTTCAGAGCTGGCTCGGCAACTATCTTCTCGTTACAGCCATATTATGCAGGCCCGTCTCCTCTTACTGCAGCTTTCAACCTTAAAAGGCCTATCAGTTTATGAACCTTCTTCAGATAGCGAGCGACTCCTGCATCTCAGGTACCTCGGCACTCATCATTGTTCTTCTCTAGCGTCTATTTGGCTTATACCCTTTACTGTAGAAGTGCACCTTGAGGTGGAACACAGGATTTTTGACGCTGCTGCCCAAGATATTCCGCTGCACCAGGCCAGTTTCAGAGCTGGCTCTGAAACTGTTCTCTCGCCATAGCTGTAGTACGTAGTTCCGTCCTGGTTTTCAGTTTGAATGCGTATTTGTACGTGCCACATCCCTAGTTAACGCGTGACCCTTGCTTCAAAATTTACCTGGCACGCACCTTTACTCTTTTCTGCCGACCTATTTGAGTTGTATGTCCCACTTTAGAAGCAAACATTGTAGTAAAACACTTAAAAACTTCTGATGGTGCCGCCTGTATTATTACCTTACCTTGGTCAATTCCAGAGCTGGCTCTACAAACATATTCTTGCTACAGCCGTTGTAAGTAGGGCCGCATGTTCTCCCTTTTGTTTCCAACACTCCATACCTATTAGACTATGCCTGAGCCTAAAATAGCGTGTCGCAACTGCTTATTAATTTACCTTGCTGCCAGCAACTCACTCACCAGCCGCTTATTTGACTTTTAAGTTCAACCGTGAATGTTCACATCAGAATGGTACACCTAGTAACTTTTGCTGCTGCTGCACCCATTATGCTAATATTACTAGTCCCTTTTAGAGCTGGCGCTGCAACCGTCTCCTTGCTACAGCCGTGCTAGGTAATCCTTTCTCTTCTCGCTCCTGTTTTTAACGTTGAATTCCTACCAGTTCGTGGCTCGTCCTACGCGAGCGGACAGTTTCTTTCTCACAATTAATCCGACTTCCAGTACCGCACGTTCCTGCCGCTTCTTTGAATTGTATGCTGTACAGTCGAAGTCCACCTAGGAGTGGTACATTTATTCTCTGTTAGCGCTTTCGTCCTGCGATTCCTGCTAACTTTCAGAGCTAACTTTGCAACCGTATACTCGCTACAGCTGTAGTATATAGACACTTTTATTCCCGTCGCAACTTCTCATACACACCTTCTCACTCTAGTACCCAGCTGTGTCTCAAGCATCCAATTACTATAGATTTTACTTTACTATTCCCGAGGGTCTCTAACCCGGTGTAACAACCACTGGCTCTCACATATGTACGAACAATACGCTCTAGCACTGCCGACTGGTCGCTGGACCTACATCTTAGTCGCATATTCCGCGAATTACTATGCTCTTCTGATTCTCTCAAGTCCTTCATCGGTTAAAATCACCTGATACTCCCGGCTTCCACACAGGACAACCGTTGCGTACTCCAGGCAACTTTGGCAGATTTGTCTCTCAGATATAACAAATATCGCGCCTCATACTAGCATGCCAACAACAGGTCTAATATAGAACATAATCGGCCATTTCATTGCTTTTAACCAGCACCACGTTACCAACAATTTTGTAGTTATACATTAAAAAGGCCCTGTTTCAACTAATCGGCCGTTTGCTGGGTCCGTTTTTGTATCTCTCCATGGTTCTAAGGGATAACATTATCTGCACTGAACACCTTCGTGGACACACCTGCAACGCCCATCTGGCCATGGAATCAACACTGAACAATGAACCCATCCGCACTTCGCAATCCTAACACTAGTGGAACCAGGATAACTAATCAAACCAATACAAGGCATCTGAGTCGTGCGACTACAACAGCTACAACCACTAATGGTCGACTCCGGAGAAGGCAACCACACAACCATAGGAAACAAATTGGCGTAACTTGAATGCGAATGTCCGCGACCAAAATAGGTCAGATGCAATCTTGTCGGTGTCATATCATCGGTCAGCCGTGGTCATGGACTTGGTGGGTATTTGCGTGGCAAGCTTTCTCCCTACAACAAGACAAAATTTCTGTTTAACTACACTGTGACGTGGCGGATGTGACACGCCAGTAGATAGAGACAGGGCTTAAACCACGCATTGGCAAGTTGACCGATAGCACATCTCCCAGATGCTGTGAGTATACCTACTTTCGCGTGACTGTGCCTGCATATTTGCTCAGTGGCATGCCACTGTTCTTAACATATTTTTGCAACTTCTTTCTAATACTTCACTCACCTCTCCCGCACTTCGTAGGCAAATTCTTTTGACCAGTTCCTCACCAACATACCCCACATTAAGGTTTTACTTCTTATCGCTGCATTTCGCCATCTGTGATGATAAGCCACATAAAAGGTTTTGGCCACGTGGGCTCAATCTAATGATTACATCTGTACTACTCCCGCTCATGCTCCTGCTAATCTTGCTATCAGGCACGTTATGGCAATATGCTTTTCACGCACAAAATGCGTGTCTGGCTTTGTCGAGAATATATTATTTAGTTATTTATCAAGGACCGTGGCTGGGCACGTTACATCTCCTGTCCAGCAAATCTTCCGCGGTTCCTTTGAGGTCGGGCAAATTCCTACTGCCTGGAATTTGGGTACACTTAACCCTGTTCACAAAAATGGTAACCGGCAGAATCCAGCCAGCTATCGTCACAACGGCAGGACTTAGGTTTATTGCAATTTATTAAAACGGATTCTGAGACGGGCCTCTAACGTTTAGCTTGAGGAGGGTTCCTCTCGCGTGCATAACATGGTTCACGAAAAGCGCGCGCATGCTCCGCAAATTTGCCGGTGGCAAGCTGGTGGTAAGTTCCTTAAGCGCCGGCAAGCGCCAGGGTGATTGTGGTTCCTGATCTCAACTCAACCAAGGACACCTGAAATTAAGCCGCATCCGCCTACGGAGTAATGCGCGCCATACGGTGGGCCTTTTCACGCCTGCCACAGCACTCATCAGGCTACTGTTGGCTTTGCATGTGCGCCCAGTTCTCAAGTACGGATTGCCTGCTGCGTATCACCTCACAACGTCCAAACGTGACATAATAGAGAAGGTTAAACAATGTGGATCCAAATCCGTTCCAAAGTTGCGGGGCTTATCTTACCTAGTACGGCTTCAACGGTTGAACACGTTTCCTTTGGATTATGGTCGTCGCCGCGGAGATCTACTATCCACTCGGCCTGTTCTACGAGGTGAGCAGGGAAGTGAGCTGCAAACTTTATTCGTATCAACGCAAGGTGTGCAACTTGAGGCCACCGGTGGAAACATTTCACACCGCGTTAACTCCGTGTGCTGTCCGGTCTGGCCTTATCCACCCAGGTGCGCAATAACTGGAACAGCATGCCAGAGGCTGTCGTCGTTGAGGAGACAAAGAACTGTTTCAATCGACTGTTGGAATCCCGCTCTTTGAATATTAAGCGAGTTTGCTGCGCTCAATACAACCATAGCGGTCTTCAGAAGAACCTTGTTTCTCAAAGATCCATCCTTCGCAACGACCAAGGAGTGACGGAGTAGACAAAGGAACTTCCTTCTGCTCTCTGCTAACCAATGAACCAGTGTATAAATTATTCTTTCGACCGCTACTTAAATTGGTGACCTTGCCTTATATATTGTGTGCACGTAATTTTTCGTAATCGGTGTGCTCAGTTGCTATGGTTATTCTGACCGTTCCCTGGATCTTACGCTAACTACTCTTGACATTTCTACTCCACCTGTATGGTTTAGTCAGGTAGTAGCCTCCTTTTCGACTGCGTATGATCACTTCACAATCTTCTGTGTTTTCCTATGTCGTCTCGCACTTCCCTGTCTCTATTGTCTATGAAGTCATTGATATCCTTGAGCTTATGCCTGCAGAGGCGCCGTATAATAATCTTAAAGCAGCTATCCTTAAACGCACCACTGGGTTTGTTGAGACCAGCCTGCAAGTGTTACTTTTCAGCGTCGACCTTGGTGATTTCACCCTACCTCGGCTTCTTATGCACATTAGTCCCCTAGTTAGTCGGTCGACACTTGACCACGCCATATTTCGCAAGCTTTTGATGATACGCCTACCGGAAAACATCACAGCGAATTTGTTGGTGTTTAGCAATGGCGTCACACTGGAAAAGCTCGAGAAACTGCGGACAAAACGCACGAATGTTTCTTTAAGAATTCTGTCAAGCAAGTAGCATATTCCACGGCACGCCGCTCTTCCCATAGCACTACGCTGGATCCGATCAACGATAGAATCTCTCGCTTGGAACACAGAAAGTCTACCATTCGACGTGAACGCACTACCAACAGAAGGAAATCTAGTGGTCTGCGTTCAGCACACCACGCTCACGTCATCAGTCGTGCCGCTACTTTTACCGTCGCTTAAGTAAGGCAGCACGAACGTGTCGCCTGGCACAAAGTTAGCCGAAAAGCACTCTTAGTGGCCAACCGGCAAACGTCAAAGTCAGCCAGTGATAATGACGGCTTGCGCTGACCAAGTCCTTAGTCGCCTTCTGTAAGTGTTCGACTCCACGAATAACCTGCAGCGTTTGGTCGATACGGGCCCAGTCATCAGCGTCCTACCACGATCTTTGGGTAAACGCGCTCTGCTACCAGACGGGCACGTTAAAAACGGCTGACCAGACTAAGATGACGACACACGGCTAGAGGCTATTACACCTGAACCTTGTTTTACGACGCAAATTTCCTTTCATTTTTACCGTCGCAGATATCCAGTAGCTTCTCTGGCAAAGTTAGCCTCTAGGTCTACCTGGTTTGCGGGAAATTACTGGACGGCAGCACTTCGCTCAATGTCCCTTTGCCATCTCGTCCCAGGCAGTTCCGTTGGACTTTGCGTAATCATGCAAGACCGTACGTGGTATTCATTTTTGCTCCAGCAATTCCCGTCTGTGATTCGTATTAATACCGAGTCCACCGAGCTAAAACGCGAGTTTCTTCATAATATCGCCACAATGGGTCCACCGGTGCCAGCCATGCCGAGACTTCTTCCACCTAACAAGCACCAAGCGGCTTAACGCTTATGAGAACACATGAGCAACCTCGGCAACAGCCGCCCTTCCAAAGGTTGTTGGGCTTCCCCGCTTTAGATTTTATCCAAGAAGTCCAGGGATTGCCGCCCATGCAGTGATTACCAGGAACATAACGCCAGTACCATTCCCGACAGATACCCATCCCGCATATTCATGAATTTTGGTTTGTCCGAATAATCCGACTTCTATGTGAATGACCTTGTGTCAGCGTATCATCAGATTCCAATGGCAGCTTAAGACAGTGCTAAAACGGCCGTTATCACACCTTTCGGTTTCGTATGCCTTCTGGTATTTGCACCGCGGCAAAATCTTTTTAGCACTTGGTGGACTACCTACTACCTGGTCTAGCCCTTGTCTATTTCTGCATCGAGGATGTCCTAATAGCCATTGCCACGCCGGCAGAGCACATGGATCACCAGCGACAAGTATCGAACGCTTTCATCATCATGGAATGACCATTAATCCTGATAAATACCTATTTGGTCAACATAGCTTCGACTTTCCTGGCCACAAAATTGATAGCCAATACATAAGTCCCACCTCTGAGAACACCAAGGCAGACATAGACTATCCACGGCCTCAATCGGTTAAAGGTTCTCCTCCGATTCGTTGGCATGGTTCAGTATTACGGAATATACGTTGACAATCGTACTGCCGTCCTTCAACTTTTGACTGATTTACTTAGACGTACTCCAGTACGCCAGTACACCAGAAGCGGAAACAGCATTTGTTGCCATCAAGCAGCAGTTAAGCCAACTAACTTCCCTGAGCTAGTTGGCTACCAACGACAAAGCTAAATTCATGCTCAAGCCTAACGCCTCATAACCCGCTGTTGGTGCTGTACTATAGCAACTAATCGGAAAGGAAATTCAGCCGCTCTTTCTTTCCTTTGAAGCTTCAACCAGCACAAAGATATAGTACATTAGTCGAAAATTTCTCGCGAAATATTTGGCCGTCAAACACTCTTCACGTACTTGAAGCACGACATTTTTTTATTCTGTCGGACAACAAGTTTTTTCGTCTACGCTTTTCGTGCCACTTCCTACCGCTTTTCTCTGTGTGCAACAGGGCACCTTGATTACCTCTCACAATACAGTGTCGCTATTCCCTACCTCGACGTTAAAGAGAATTTTGTCGCTGATGCACTCTCACGTGTTCACAAACATCAAGTTCCGTCCTCTCTAACCTACCTTGAAGGAACGTCCGTTGCCCGGATCCTGAACTCGCTTAGCCTGGATTGAATACTACGTTGAAATTACTGTACTTTCTTGTGTTAAACTCAGATACAAGAATTCACTGCAATGTTTACTGGTAAACCAAGATTGTTTGTCCCCCAATCTTTCCAGTGAACCGTTTTTGATCATTTTCACGGACTATCGCATCCTAGCATTAGACCCACTGTGAAATTATTTACTGATTGTCACTTCTGGCTAGTTTACACTCCCACATCCTTTAATGAGCTAAGCGTTGTCCCAGCAGCCAGGGCAGCAAAGTACCCAGACAATGTCACTGCCCCCGGAACGTTTTCAATTACCGGGGGCGCGTTTTAGACATGTCAACCTAGACGTAGTCGGACAGCTTCCTCCAACGAACACTGTCACTTTTAATCTGACTTGTGTTGACCGTTTCACTCGTTGGCCGCACGCCTTTAATTTAGATGACACACCTTTAGAAAGTGTTGCCCGTGCCTTTTGCGATTCATGGATTTCCTTCCTCTGTGTGCCAACTACGATCATTGCAGATCGAGTACCTCAGTATATTTCCATTTTGTTCCGTGACTTAAATCTTCTATTGGGCTGTACCTACATTTAATCGTTTTAAACCACGGAATTTGATGTGTTGTGTTCATTTGTTCATTAGTTGATAGAGAGCATAAGAAAGTTCGTTTGTCAGCTCCGTCACTTCCGAACGCTGCGGGGGTAACTGGGATCATTGCAAAACGAAGTTCCTCTGGAGATCCCTACGGCTGGATTTTGGGCACTTCGGTGCCAGCGTACTAAGAAAGTGAGCATCCAACAGTCGTTTGAAACATTCTTCTGTCACCGCATCGACGACAGCCTCTGGCATGCTGTTCCAGTTATTTTGTACCTGGGTAGATAAGGCCAGACCGGACAGCACACCGAGTCAACGCGGTGTGAAAAGATTCTACCGGTGGCCTCAAGTTGCACACCATGCTTTGGTACGGAATAACGTTTGCAGCACACTTTCCAGCTAGCCTGGTTAATAGGCCGAGTGGATAGCAGATCTCCGCGGCGACGACCATAATCCAAAGGAAAGGTGTTCAACTGTTGAAGCCGTACTAGGTAAGATAAGTCCCGCAACTATAGAACGGATTTGGATCCACATTGTTTAACCTTCTCGATTATGTCACGTTTGGACGTTGTGAGGTGATACGCAGCAGGCAATCCGTACTTGAGAACTGGGCGCACATGCAAAGCCAACAGTAGCCTGATGAGCGCTGTGGCAGGCATGAAAAGGCCCTCCGTATAGCGCGTATTATTCTGTAGGCGGATACGGCTGAATTCTTTGTGTCCTTGGTTGAGTTGATATCAAAAGACACAATCATGTGGAGATTTATTTTTTAGTTGACATTTCTGAGCGAGAAACCCTCAATATATTGTGACCCAATATGCTCAGGAACATCGAGTGGAAGGATAGCGCATTTTTCACGGTTAATGGGCAACATTCACTTTAATGATCGATCGTGGAGCAGATCGAGTGCCGCTTGAAGTCTGGCTGCATCTTTCAGACTGAATACCTCATTCCACAGCTTCAGCTCTTCTACTTGGTGGGTTTTTGCCTGGCAAGCGTTCTCCCTATAAAAAGCCACAAATGTCTGTTTAACAACACTGTGACGTGGCGGTCGTGACTCGCCACAAAATAAAGTCACTGCCCCATGGGTATCCGAATAATCCTTTCCAACGCACGGACATCCATCTTCTACTCGAGCATTGCCGACGATATGAGAGTGATAATTAGAGCAGCACAGTTACAAACAGGAACCTCCCAGTTACACACCCACACACGCAGCTACATAATTACATACCCCCTACATAAACATACTCTGGTACGGCAAACATAACGTATTCTTGCACATTCTTGACCGCACATTGTTGTCATAATGATCATGCCTGTAAAGGCGTGCCTCGCCTTGTCGCGAATAAAAACTTTATTTATTTATAAACAGTCGATATGCAGTTCGGATGGCAGGTCGTTGAGAATGCGACGGTAGAGCTTGAGGCCAGGTACAGAGCCCTGGGGGACCCTACTGATCATGAGAACTTAATAAGAATGCATGAAGTGACCGTCTAGGAAATCGGTAACTCAAGATAGAAAATTCCCAGTGGCGCCGATTTCCCGGAGTTTGAGGAGAAGCCGCTCAGGCGGGAACATGTCAAACACCTTCCTGCACTTAAGAAACAGAGCTTCCAAAGCTTACCAACATCTAAGGATTTTGTATATTTTTCCCTAACCATTAGGAAATTTGTGGCGCATGAAGGCGCTCTTCGGCAAGCAGGTTAAGCATGAAAGAGGAACTCCAACTCATCGAGCTGAAAGCGAATGGCTTGTTTCAGAATCCCTTCCATGACTGCACAAAATCGAAGTCTGGCAGATGGGACAATGGCTTGCTGGATGCTGTCCGTACCGTCCTTTGTAACTAGGTATAACGATACCCACCTTCCAAGTAGTTGAAAGTCGCCTGACCTCAAGGGAACGCCGGAAGATTTGACAGACAGGAGCGGCAATGTTCCTAGTCACGGTCTTAAGGAACCTTGGGCGCAAACCATCAGGACCAGTTGACGGATACGTGTCTAGCATAAGTAGAGGTTTCATAAAACGTGAAGTGCATCTAGCGAGGACTAGGCTGTTGCGTTGGTGTTAGTTGCACCTAGACTACTCTTAAAGCGATGTGATGTTGAACAAAATGGTGGCCGAATAAAATATAAAGTAGATTAGGGTTAAGCATGTTAGTGGATGGGAACTGAAATCGTTCAAGTGGTCAAAAGCTGGGGCTGGTGGACTAAGGGGACATCAATCAGATAGACGGGGGATGAGAACACGACATTGTAGGTGTAGTAAAGAAGTGGTGGTAGAATGGAGCCTCATGAGGAATAGGATAGGCAAGGATAAGAAGGGGGCGGCAGACGGTAATGTGAGCTTTAGAACCTTGGTAAGCAAGTCGAGAGGTGACACTCAATCGGAGGCCGGGGGTTTCAATTACCGTCGGGAAGACCAAGCTTACAGGTACTGAATCAGACGAAGACAAGTATTGTGCGGCTGTTGCATTTTAACAAAGAGCACCTTGGTCAACGACAGCCGATGCGCAACGAAAAGGAAAAATGGGTGTTAAACATCAGGACCAGATAAGGGATACGGGTCTAGCTCAAGAAGAAGTTTCATTACAACGACAGTGCGCACATACACGTGCTCCAACGGGGAATGAGGGGTAGGCGCAGCGCTATTCATGAATAGGATTTCGGTCGAGTAGACAATAATATTTCTGCGCCAAGGGGCTAGCTTTCTCAACGTCTTCGTAAACTAGGTCCAAATGCTCACAAGCAGACAAGGCAGGGAACCATTGCTGGTTTAATGCTTTGTTGGAGGTATGAGCGGAGCGCCTTGTAGATTTTACTACCAACTGCAGCTAAGGGCTAGCTAGTACTTCTGGCGTTTCTTGCGTTTTTCATGTTGCAAGCATTTCTGACAGTTTTGTAATAGCAGTAGTCACGCTCAAGTGGCTTAATTCTAAACGATTCCATAGTTTACTTCTTCATTTCAGCACTAATCTAATATCCTGATCGATACATGAAGGGCCTTTGGAGAAGGCTCTGCTTTTGGAGAAGGGAATGACCTGTTCAATGAGTAACGTCAGCTTGGCGCAAGTGTGATTCTACCTTTCTTCAACATTGGGGTGTTTAGGGATACACCAATGGACAACGCTTACGGCCGTTGTCAGGCGAAATGTATTGACACGCTAACAAGTCCGACTGTCGGCACCTTGACTGTAAACAATGAAGTGAAGTGTCCCTGGATTGAGACAGTACAGTGATCACTGCTGCCAATGGACTGCAGAACTAAAAGTCTCGCGCTGGCTGTTGGTGCTGGGGAGAGCACGAGCTCCAGGATATTCGGCGTCTGCTCTGGAGGAATACGAGTTGGTGTTGTGACAGGTTGGAGCAAATTACAAGTAAGAATGGTCTCGAGTAATTTAACCCCGAAGGACTCTGAAGGTCGGTTACAAAGAAGCAAGCTCTAGTCAACAGAAGGAACATTGCAATCCCAAACGATAACACATTCTTTCGTGCACCATGCCTCCTGCTCGAGGCCATCAAACGGGCTGCGGATCCTGAAGGCGCTCTGTAGACGACACCAAATGTGAGCAAACTCCGTGCATCTTGAGCACGACACCAGAGGGCCTCAAACTCATTGTAATTGTCAGGGACAGCCCCAACTACGTGTTCTTTGATATTAGTCTTCCAATATACCATTGCGCTACAGCCGGACTTTCCTCCTTGTCGACCGGAACGGGAGCAGAATTAACCGGGGATAGACACCTATGAATCCATAATGTCTGCGAATCGCCGGTTTTCAGTTTAAGCCATCAGGTCTGGACGGATCTCTACTGTAAGCAACTGAATCTCATCCAAGTTAATCCTTAGAGTGCGCACAAGGGCGGTTAAATGCGTAGTTTTTCTGCGTGCTTTATTGTCCCGAAAGGAAGAGAATGTGTCTCCAGCGGCTCTCACGTTCATCCGATCCACGCAACTTCCACTATTTAGTGGTCTATTGCACCAATTTTCGGCGTGTTCGTAGCTCCTCAACAGCCCTTTTCATTTTTATCTTATCCTATGGCGAAGGCTTACGTAGTGCATAATACGCCTAACCTTTGAAACGCAAGGTGCATCGCAGAAAGCGTCGGTGTTCTTCTGTTTAGCACAGCGAATGTGAAGGAGCGAACTTTAAGTGGACCCGCTTGCTTCCTACCGACCCATTATGCAGAGACGATGTAATTCTCTGTCACTTTCTTGCAAATAACAAGAGACTAAGCCCTCTAGTATTATTTGGTCATCTAAACTCATTTCCGCATGGCTGGCTTTGTTCGACTTAACTGCGTTCATAATGATGAGGCAGCGGTTTTGAGAAGGTTGCGTGCGCTCAGGGATTTGTAGTCTGCGAAAGGACGGATTAGCCTTGCTTACTTTCTCCAGCTCAGTAAATCTAATGAGAACTAGCTTCATTTGAGACTGCTATCCTGAGTGGTTAGAATTGGGTTTATCGCCAGAGTTGGGATTAAACTTGGCGGCATCGGTGGCCGTGCTTTGACTGACTAAGGTTGTTGCATTTCTCTTTACAAAAGAAAAGATGTGGGATGAAAATTATTGCAAAAAGCAAGCGGCAGGCTAAAGTGAAAAGCGTTTTGTTAGACGCATCCTGGGCTTATGTAGAATAACGGTGATGTTCGCGTATTAAACGTATAAATCCATAAATCCATAGGTTAGGAGTACGACAAGCCACCGTTTGATTGCGTTTTCAACCCTTCGCTAACAAGACATAAAATGAAATGTAAATGAGACAATACATCATTAACTCGTTTTTTTAATTTCGCTAGTTTAGGGGCAGAGGCAACATAAGTAGCGAGGTCTTTCCAAGGGTGGCATATGCGGAGAGTAAAGAAGTTTCTACGGCATTCCAGCGGGCTATACTAAATAGTCATTTTCTTTGGGTGGCCTCGTATTTTAGGGTTGTGCTTCAATGCCAGCAGCGGACGGCGAATGTGGTTTGGGTTAGTCAGAATATGGTAAACCCTTATGAGATCCCCCCAAAAGCCGATATCGACTGCTGTACTTCCTTAGTTATTTCAGTCTAAGCTGAGAAGAAAGATAAAAGTGGCCCCTGACGTTCTTGGTTGTCCTTCATTGAGGAGTCGCGCGAACAACAAGCTCCTGTTTCTGCCGCAGCTGGTACGCCTGAGTAGTATATTCCAGTGCGGTCCTACCTTGCTTTAAGCACTTGTGGAACATTGAGGGTTCAAACCGACCGAAGTGTTGGTTGCCGGTTCTCTTCGTCCTCTCGGCTTGTTTTGAACAACTGAGATCTTCCTGTACCAATCTATCCATGTCACGCTCCTGCGGTGTGGTCTCCATGCTTGTAAGCGCTCACCGGCTGGTGACTCAGCTGGATCGTCTTGCACTTAGCTATGTTAACTTGAATCCGCTTCCCTTTTGACCATTCACAAATGCAATCTAGGTCATTTTGCAGTTGATCGTGACCTTCATGGTTACAAATCGTCTGCCATATCTTGACGTAATCGGTGAAAAGCAGGGAACTTGAGGAGGTAACACTTGCCTGGTCACTGATAAACACCTGGAATAGGCGCGGTCCAAGCAATGAGTCAGGTGGGACACCATATGGCTTACCATCAATTGACCCTTGAACCTCTTTCGTCGCAAGTCATTTATACCTTCACTTACTTATTCTGCGCTCCCTAGCGAAGTAGATGGGGTATCCGTTGTTCATCTACCATACAAACGCCGCTGGTTTTGTTTTCTGCTTTCTGTCTTCCCACGCAAAGGTTGCATCATAGCAAACCGATACTGCGCATTTTGCTCAATGGCTCAGCGATCTGTATTCCATGTAGATGGTTGCAACCAACCTATACGGCCATTGCTTTCGTAGAACATTCAAAAGACATTTTCAGCACAATCAGTGTTGCACATTGTACATCATTGGTCTTCACTAAATGTTATACCATAGGACTTTAACAACGTTTGTTTCCAAACCTGTTATTTGCGGGCCTTGTTTGTCTCTCACCTACCCTTTTCTTCGAGGTCCGGAACTACTTGGGGATCTGAGTTTGGACCGAGAAAGATTTTTCTCCGGAAAGGACATAGCCCACAAGGACCTACCAAGAACATGGTTGTACAACAAATGGATACAACTGCACTCACTACCACGACCACTGTCCAGTATGATAGCTGGACACGAGGCCTTCACACTACTGAAAAGTATACATAAAACCTGAAAAATCCAGACGCAAGAAACTGACGTTTTGCTCACCTGGACACTCACAAAGACGACTCTTCATGAAGCTCTCACCCTCCATGGGCCTCAGCCATTATGGCAGCCCGACCAAAGATACCTGATCAACTAACAGAGGAAATTGGAAGTCAATTGACTGCGGATAACCGAGGGTGAAATCAGTCGGCAAGCTGCTCTGCCAGTTTTACGTTAATGTCCAAACGGATTTCTGACAGTGGTCCAGCACGTGGTGGGTTTTTGTCTTGCAAGCTTTCACCCTATAACAAGCCACATATGTCCGTTTAACAACACTGCGACGTGGCGGATGTGATTCGCCACTGAATAAAGTCACTGACTACAATTAAATACTGGCATGTCGACTAGAATCATAATTTAATATTTTCCTGACAAGTTCAAGATTAAAATACTCCCTGCCTACATGTATCGTTTTCACTATATATGTAATGCCTAGACTGTTTACACTATGCACACTGGAGCCCATCGTGTCGTCATGCATTGACGACTTTATTCCTCATGATTAATTTTTCAATTTCAAAAGTCTGTACAACTTTTGGCTTACCGCCGATTGAATACATAACAACGTGTTTGTGGCGAAACATAATTGCATGTAAATGTTGATCATGCCTGGTTTGTTGTCTCGACAAATTTGAGAATATACTATTTATTTATTTACATTCCACCTAATTATGGCTACAGTGTGATCACTTAATGCGTATATAAAGCTGCCGTTGATGAAGGAAGCCGTCAGTGCAAGCGAGGAAAGGCTCTCCGATCCTTTAGCACTGTGTCCGTTGAAGGAGTATGCTGTGCTCAAGGCAGTTATACGCTACGGAGAACTCCAGGTACCTGACGTCACCTCCGACCCATCATCAGCTGCTTCCGGCCAACTACCTCGTGCATCCAGTTGGTTGGTGGCGCACGACTGGTGTTGTTGAAATCCTTTCTGCTCGGGTACCTATATTTTGCATTTTTCAGCTACCGTTAAAGACTCAGTGACATCAGCACATGGAGGAGAAACACCGGACGATAGTTTGCAAGATCTGAACGGCTACCGCCTTAAAATTGGGGTGATAATGCCACGCTTTCACCTACTGGGGACTTGTTGTTCATCTAAGCACCTTTGGAAGAACTGTGACCATGGTTAAGCCAGCTTGTTGGCCACAACCTTCAGTGCCTTCGGTGTATGTTGTCTGCGACCGGCGAACTATGCTCACGTAGTAATGGGTTAAAGTTACATGTTTAAATAATGGAGTGGGTAATATGCATGACGTTATGGGAAGGTAGAGGCTGCGGGTTAGGAAATTGGTGTGTATTGTGGCCCCAGGGCATTAGCTGCCTCCTCGACACTATGTACTCTACCGCCTGCCGTGAAAAGTGAAAGGATTCCATTCTTCAATTTAAGAAGATTATTGTCATGCCTAGGTGGCAGTTTGTTGTTTGCCATAAACCTTTTGGCTAGTCAGTATTGATAAGTTAATTTGTCCTCACGAACAGGTGCAGCACAATCGTTGCGATAGTTCAGAAAATTACCCCAAGTCTCTGAGTCGGGGTTAATCTTGTAGGCACGAAATGCTGCGTCACTTGTCTCCAGACATTTTTGAGTCCTGCACCTTAGAATTGAAGGCATTTTGTGGGATGAAGGTGCTTGTTCTCTGATGCTCTTTTAACGAGGTTTTGGAGTCTATCAACGAACGTTGTCCAAACGTTGTCAAGGGGACTGTTGTTTGAGCATTCCCAAGCAGCTGCGTAGACGAGATCTTTCAATTCGTAGTAGCATGTGATTGTTTGAGTTAGTTCCGAGTGTTCAGATGGATACTCTGCATAACACACGTAGCTGAACTTTATTACTACATGGTCACTGAGACCTAATGGGCTATCCATTAATAACTTGTCAACCATGAGCTCTTTATTCCTGAGCGCTAGGTTCAATATGGACGATTTGTTTGCTGTCCTGAAACTAGTGGACATGGTGACATGATTGTACAAAGGAATAGTAGCGATCAGTTCATGCAAGTTTGCTTTGAACTGCTCACTGGGTGATGCCGTTACCTCCAGCCTGTGTTGGCTAAAGTCGCCGGAGATGGGAATGTGGCTGTACATAGTGCGGTTACTCTGTTCAGGCCAAGGATCCAGCGGGAATCCATTTCCGGAGTAGACGTTGGGGGCGGTAAATGTCAGCCAGGTGACATGCGTCGTTGTGTCTTGGTCGGAGATGATATCAGAGTGAGTCGGTAACGTGTGTATCCAGAGGAGCAACTATTGCTCATTGCAGATCTCTGCGATAATAGAGAAAGACCCCACCTTTTCTGCGGCGGTCGCTACGGATAAGCGACATGCCGGATATTGCAACCTCAGCATCAATCACCTCTTGGTATAAACAAGTTTTGGTAATAGAAAGTGGGTTCTAAGCATTCGTAACCTGCCGTTGCTGCGATTCGCTACGTTCTCTGACAAGCCATTGGGCGTTAGTGTACAAACATGAAAGGTGCCCAGATTTGGGCAATGGTTCGGAGGCTGTATAACTTATACGTGATGTTTCGCCGACCAGTGAGTGGCCGGCGACTAAGCGTTTTTCGACGTGTACTTGCTGAAGGGTTTAATGTCTTATTCATCGTCTTTGTAATTAGTCCCGTGACTTAGCTTTTACCTCCAGTGTAAGCTACCTGGTCTCTATCAATTTTTACAGGTTTTATGGTCCCATTCAACATGCTACTGGTGCAGTTGTCTTCTATTCATCCCATCGAGTTTGGTTCTTTGAGTAACATTACATCACTAGGAGGCATATCGCTAAGTGCCTTCAGCCGAACCTCAGATGGTGGCCGGCAACGGAACATGTACTAGACTTTTAGCATCCGTGCTACCATATTTTTTGACTGAAAAGCCATCTTCAAAACTCTCGGACCACCTACTTTGCAGTGCGATGCGGTAGGCTGCCGTAACAGGGGTATCGCTAACACATTATCCAAGCAGTGTGTTCAAGCATATAACCCCACTGTTCTTTAGCACGGGTTAGTACTTTAGACTCATCACATGCTTCAGTTTCAGGAACCCCGTGAATAACTATGGTTCCGGTTGAAGTTGCTTTCCAGTAGTCTTTTAAGATGCAGGTAACTTGCTAGCGTTCGCCCCTTGGAGGTCTGGAAGAATGCGGATGGAGCAGTGTTCCATTACTGAGACTACTTGTAGACGGTGGTTTTGATGCTGTTTTCGTGATGGAGTTCAACGCAACGGGCAGCAACCTTGGTTCACCGTAATGCTCAGATTTACGGTGCCGCGGAATACGCGCTGAGTTTACGGGTTTCAGTAAAACTGATTAAGTTACTAATAATTAACCAACCGCCCGCCACTTAATTATGCCGACATTGGTGTTGGAAGTTTAGAGCACAGTGCGCTCAGTCCTGGTAGTTTTTCTTTACACATTTCGACATGTCGCGGTTAGTGACTAAAGTGCTCGGCGATGTACGGCACGAAACCGGTGGTGCTTGCACTAGGAAAACTATTACGCTCCTCAGTCTCCGGTGCATTTTTGGTTGATGTAGTTATTTTAACTGACGGCTCCTCTTTTAGGCAACTGTAACCCAAGTTGTGCTAGTACCGGCTTGCTCTTTTTCTAGTCACTCTTTTTGCAGTTCGCAAGTGACCTAACGTGTAGTTACTCTGATTGAACTGGGAACCGCATCAGCCAAAGGTGAGCCGCGTGTGGTATTGAGACAGCTGTTGATGTTCTGGACTCTATGTGTCGTGTGTTTTACGGTGTTACTAGCTGTTCTTCGCAGGACAGGAGCAGCACTTACGGGGGAGGATTAGGTTGCACAGTCCGCTATGCTTACCCCAACCGTAGAGATTTTGGTGTCCACCATTTCCTCAAACTTGGCTAGTAGCTGGTCTTACTTTTGAGATAACAGCAGGACGCTCTTGATCAGTGGGATAGATGTATTTTTTTACACAGAATCGTAGAGGGTCTAGTTTGTTTTCTAACTTAAACTGACTAGGTTTAACTAGGTGGTATCGCGCATAGAAAAACTTGCAACAGTTGCGACCCAGAATGCCCCCTAACAAGTTTGGAACATGATCCACAAAAGTCTTTAGACTGTGGCACACTAAGCATCGCGATCGTTGTGAAAATGTTACCAGCCATTTGAATGACTTACCCTCTATGGTAAAAAGTTGTTCTGCCTTTGAAGTTGTCGGTAAAGTCACACTGTTCAAGTTGCGGTTGTGTGCTTACAGACTGTTCTCTCTGGCGTGCTAATCGAATATGCCAGCTTGTATGTGGGCAGAATATACGAAGGTGTGGTTGAGGGTTTTTGCGGGTTAGACTATGGATCGCGCCGGATGAGTTTGCCTTGAGATCTCTAGCTGCACCAAACAATGTTAAATTTAAGCGAGTGAAAGTTCATTCGAAAGCCATTGAACTGGTCTATCGCCTGAGACCAAGCAGCGTTTCCGGTGGTTGGATTTAGGCAACTTTTGCCGAAACGCTGCTCGGAATTTTTGAATTCAGGATGAGTGTTGAATGCACCGAGTGTGCTCGAGAAAATAGTACAAAAAGGTAGAGCTTTTAAAAGCACGACGAATGAGTAAGATCCCGCAAAATGGGGCAAAATGTCGCGGAGCCACAGTAAAAAGCGTGCGCGCGCAAGTGAGCGCTTGCATGCAGTTTCGCTCAAGGTCACCCATCACTGCACTACTTATATACGTATGCATTCGGACAACGGCTTTACATACCGATTCGGATAGCCTTGTAGAGCGTTTCTATCTCTAACGAGTGTTCGAAAAATGCTTGGCGCGTAGTTGAAGTTAAGTCATCGCTTTGCCAGGACGGTTAAGTTAATGTGGCGCGCGCAGTTAATTTGCTGGCCACGGAACCCGGACTCATTATTGGCAAAGATTGGCAAAAGTAAAAAGCAATTATTGCCTCATGTAAACAATGTAGGCAAATTAAGGCTTATTTAAAATTAGTTTTCTTATTGTTAATGGCATAAGCTTTGGTTTTAATGAGCGGTTATGTAAGGGCTAATTATGAACGTAACTAGAAAAGGTGCATGCTGTAATCGGCACTAGTTTAGCCTGCAATAGTAGCTGGCTAAATGGTGAGGATAGTTACTAGTTATTTTCATGCAGTAGAAGGTGTTGTACTATTACAGTAGCATGTGGCGACGTCAAAAAAACATGATAAGGCGAGAAAAGCCAAAATTTAAAAAATCCGTGAATTTCTTGATTTGCTGTGATATATTCTGCATTAAACAACGGTGTGTACATGCAACCATTTTACTAGGGTGGACGAGCTTTTAAACTCAATTTAGTAATTAAATAAGTAGTAGACTTTAAATAGACATACGTACTAGCAAAAGCTTTTAGAATGGTTATTGTCGAACGACTAAGGATAAGGAGGCAATTGTGTGCTTCAGTATACGTAATACATAACATGAATTACAAACATAAGCTGGTAGCCGGTAATTAAAATTAGTTGCAGGCTCCACTTATTGTCTCACATCAATGACGCAATGTGTAACAGAGCTAATTGACTACTCATACACGCTTACCGCCGGTAGTTATTAGGAGTTGCCAGGTCTACTTAAGCAGTCACAGCAATGCTACCACATGTAATTGAGCTAACTGACTACGCACGTAAGCTGGCCGCTAGTGAATAGAATATGGTGCCGGCTCTATTAAATGTACCACAGCGAGACAGCATCCATGTAATACCACGGTAACGGTGAACCTTATGCATCAAAGTGTTGCTCAGGCCCATGCAAAGTGCTCACGCTGATGTTGAGGACAGTATTTGTTTGTCGCGTCAACACAGTGGATCACTGAGGTCCGGGCTATATTCCATGCAATGTCATATGGGTATGAAATAAATGCTGAACGTACCTGGTGAACGATGCCATTATGGGCGATTTGCACGGTCACCTGCGAGGGCCTTGGAAACACAGGTGTATACAAGGTGAAAACGTAGTATTGTGTGAATGCGTACGTCGGGACGAAAATGAATTACCATTACCTGTTTCAAACCGTGCTAACTGAGCAACCGTTTGCAGCGGCGGTATGCCTGCCATGCCGTATACATGAACTGCCACTCAGAATGGGGTGCTCTTGTCAAACAGACAAACATTAAGGCATAATGGCCGTTCGTAGAGCCACCCCCTGACTGCAATGCGGTGTGTTCCAAACGGTACCCAGCAGCTTGCATGAAGCTTGAGTTACCATCGGGGGGAAGGTCTACGAGCTGGTGTAATGGTACCTACAACGTTAAGTCAGCAGTTCTGTATTCAGCGATCCCAGCGCCGAACTACTAGATAGGTCACCCCAACAAACCTCTAGGAGCTTAATGTCTCCCAGCACCAGACACTTGTTCGCAGGGCAAATGCGTATAAACTCAATGATTCCATTGAAGATGCTCACAGGGATTCCATACAATAAGGCGACCATAACTAGAACCGCGGAAGCGCAACTTAAGACAGCGAGAGACGCAATAGATTGGTCCATAGACTGAAAAACGCTGGGATTCAATACGTTGATGTGATAACTCACATAAAGAGCTTCACCACCTTCTGACGGCCACTGGAGCGGTCAGCGCGGAACCGTGAGTAGCCAGACAGCCATACTTCGTCGTTTGTGATTTCCTCAGACAGCCAAGTTTTGGTGGAAGTAAGTAAACCTTTACGAGATTTGTCTACGAGCCAATCCACCTCACACCTCTTGTTATTTAGGCTACGCACGTTACTAAGTACTACTTGGAGGACTTTGGCACTATGAGCCCCAGAGTCGTGCGCAAGTAGCGTAGGTTCTGGCTGGGCGGAAAAAGACCGCCAGCTGACCACTTGAAAGCCCACTAATCGAAGGCTTTGTAATCCAGCTGCACACCGGGCTTTTAGGTCTCTGATGGATGCCTTTAACTTTAATCTATCCGGTAACTGGAGTTCTAATTGCCCATTACGGTTGCTACCTTTGAGCTGGAAGCCAAATGGCTGTAATGCCCTGTGCTCTTCTGAGGTGGATAGGACCACCCTACGCAGGCGGGGTAGAGGATTTGCCTGACCAAACGGAACGTTCCCTACCCGGATGAGCTACCTGACAGCAATGCCAGGGCAACCTGGTGGATAAAGACTGGTCACGCAAAAGTTAAGCTGGTCAACGTCCTCAAGCATGCGCTCCATGGGAAGGGCGGCGGTAGATGCAGTTACATTTCTGAAAATCACACTGCTATTTGTGTAAGCATCGCCCCGACCAGGTGGATTTACTCCACATGCTCTAACATCCATGCCACATGGTTGCTCGACAGGAATCGTTGGCATCAAAGGCGACGGTACCTCATGTCCCACTAAGATAATTGCAACATCAGGTGGTGTTTCCAGCTTGGGCGCATATTTTGTGAGCATTTTATCACCCCCGGATTGGGGGCGGTGGTTTTGCGCACTTTCCTTGTCCACTTACACCGATACTTTAATGGCCCAGGAGGCCGTGACACGCCTTCCATTTGGGGCGGGTCTACATTGCCATCAGATGCACCTGTGTTAGTTATATTCCTGTGAAATGAAGTGTCCGGTAGGATGAACGCCTCATCAACAGATGGACTATCAGCGGAAGGACTGTCCCTCACAGCGTTCAAATTCGTAATATTCCGATGTTGCATAATCAAAATCTCTTGTGTTGTGTAGGGCAAGTGGGGCAAGTTCGGTTAACGTCTTCTAAACAACTGTGAAGCTGGATGATATTGCTAGGAATTGATCTCAGGTGAAAGCCGTGAGCTGCGCTTTCTGAGCGTCACAATCAGGACATCTAAACAGAAGCTTTCCACTGGATGCTCGCATGTTGTATTGATTCGCTAGGGGCCGGTACAACTTTTGTGATACTATCGGGAGCATACGCCACACCGCATACCACCAGATGAATCCGTAACTGACCTTGAACAGGCAGCTTTGATGCAAGCTGCACTTGCCTCATCAAAAGAGGATGCAAGAAGTTCATCCGCTTCGGTGTTTAGCAAGATGACTGAGTGTAAGTGAAAAGCAGAGCAGAATTTAAAACCAGGTATACAACCTAAACAACCACAATAAAAAGGCAAAACAGAGTGTGAAACGGGATCAAAAAGGGACTATCCGTAAAATTACCAGTAAGCGTCAGGGAGGTGCTTTGGCCAGTGGCACTGTAAGCGCTCCAAGATATCTGGTCGCCGTCTGTTTTCGAAACCTCCTCAAACTTTTCTCGAATTCCTCAAATGTCTTATAGTATTGGCGAACAATAGCGCGGAACGCAACACTATCATCAACAGCCATTGCAGCCAACGCAGCGAAACAGAAACAACAACCGCGAACTAAAGCAAACACACTTCTATACATTGTAGAATAATGTACCAACATTATCATTTCCCCTAAATCAATATACAGTTAATAAATCATTAGTAAGCCTTAACAACCTACTTCATCACATTCCTCCATAACAGCCAGTATAGCGAACAATACCGCCTTAAATTATGACCAGCTGTTTTCAATTAATCCAAACCGTCGCAATGAGGCTGGACCTTACCGTGGTGCGGTTTGTATGACTTAGCCATCCATCTAGCTATGCTGAGTGGTGAATAGGTTGCCCCTTCAGAGCCACTCATACCAGATTGATCAATGTTGAGAGGCCAGAAAACTCAGCCTCCTGGTCCTCCAGGTTGCGGGTTAGAATGTGGGTTGCTCCGTTAATCATAAAACGGGCTCTGTATTCCACTGCCAAAACCCGCTGCATTGCGGTAAAGTTTTTGGACAAAAGGCTTTGGTTGAAAACCCTAACGATTCCCTTATCTAGGTCTGGGCAACCCGACAGTATTCTGCCCACGTAATACAATGAACCCTTCATCAAACAATTTATTGATACACTGACCGTCGCAGAGGATAATAAACGGCGTCCTATCTGCTGCAGCGAGCAGCTTGAATAGTGTTTGTATGCTACTGCTCAGGACTTACAGTCTTCTTATCCCCTTCTCCCGCTTATTCGTCCTTATCGTCCCGCTCCAACTTTAATTTTATCCCTTAATTTTAACCACCATCTCTTGCCCCTACCCCATCTTCCTTCAGTAGTCACTTGTCTTCTAGTTTCAAATCACGCACAGGCGCACGGCGTCGCCCCAGTCCAGTCGACAAGTCCGAGTTCACCCAAGGAGACTACGTCAACTCAGCCGTTTTCCTTTGGAGTCCTCGCGTCTCGCTAAGATGGACGTGCCTCAACGTCCGCACTTTGCTACAGATTGGCTAACGGGCAGCACTTTTCCGCACACTAGCCACCCTAGCGATCGACATTTGACGTTTTATCAGAAACCCGCCTGCAAGATTCGAGCTCCGTGATTACCCAGCGATCCCCCACATGCAATCCTGGCGGCACTTTCTCATTGCGCCTGTCTGGCGACGGTGCAGCTTCGAATGCCGGTCAAGCTGACGTCGGCATTGTTTTGCGTCCTTGGGCTGAAGCTGCTCTGATCGATTGGATCCCAGTAAAGAGTAGGATGTTCGCCGTTGCATTAGCTGCTTCGTTCCGTGCTACGAAGTCGTGCGGTGAAAAACGGTGCCTGTTTGTCATTGCGGCCTACGCTCCTACAAACCATAGCACTGATTCGGTGAAACATGATTTCTATCAGCAAGTTCAAGGTCTCTTTGTTACAGAAGAGGCATGGATACTGTAGTGTTGGCTGGCGACGTAAACGCTCAAGTCAGAAAATTGTCCTCTGATGAGCTTCTTCTGGGCGGCCTACAAGGTGAAGGCGCCCGTACTGAGAATAGTGTGCGATTGCTACAGCTGCGTGAAAATGCTCGTCTTTCTCGTGAGCGCAAACTTTTGACACAATACCCACCGAAGCTGACTTGGCGACCACGGGCTTCGCACCAGCCATGGATGCAGATCGAGCATATCGCCATCAGTTACCGCTGGAGAGGCTGTGTCCAAAACTGTCGCTCGACTTGGAGTACCAACGTGAACTCTGACCACGCACTGGTCTGCGCCGACCTCCGGGTGCGTTTCGGTGGATGTCCGCAACGTCGATGTGAACGGATTGACACCAGCCAACTGGCAGAGCCAGGTGTTCTGAATGTGTATCAAAGTGCACTGCCAACTGGGCTAAGTAAGCGCACACTAAACACCGTCGAAGATCTTGGTCGAGGATTCGTCAAAGGTTACTGTTATCAGGCATGGCTTTATGTGGCAAAGCAAATTACCAAACCGGACATTGGGTCTCTACACAGTGTCTGGAACGTATGGATGCGCGCCGAAGTATTCCAGCTGGAAACGAATACAATGAGGCTCGCAAACATCTCAGGGCAAAACGACGTGCTAGGCTGAAGAAAGACGGCGGAACCCGGTGGCCTCATCTTGTTTAGGAGATGGCAACAGCAGCTACTGTTAGCAATCATCACAAGTAATTCCGTCTGATACGGGAACCAGGCAGCAGTTGACCTGGTGTTTGCGAGACCATAGGCGACGAACGTTGGCAGCCGATCTACAGCCCATCAGAAAGCTTGGAGCGTTGCGCTGAACAGTTTTCAAGGCAATTTAACCAACATGTTATCGCTTTCTTTTTCGGACATCGAGCGCCCTTCTCCCTGGACCGTCTTCTTGGATCCGCGCTCACGGGCCGAAGTCCAACGTGAGATCAGATAGTTGAAACTGCCTAAGGCCGCAGGGGCAGATAGAATGCCCCCAGCCCTCTCCAACTTCGGTGGACCTGCTCTAATAGATGATTTACACAAGTTGCTAGTAAAAGTTTTGGAGAAGACTTTACCGACAGAGAGGAACCGCTTCGTCATTATCCCAATTTTCAAGAAAAACTGCGGTTTGGAATGCGGCAACCAAAGAGGGAGCGGTCTGATTTCGATTGGCTCTAACTTGCTTGCCTCCGTCATCCTCTACAGACTGACTGGCACTCAGGAAAGCCAGATTTGTGAAGTGCAAGCCGGATTTCGTCAAGGTTGGGGCTGCATCGGTCACATCTTTACCGTGCATCAATACTTGAATCGCCGCCATGTTTATTGGCGACCCACCGTTGTCGTGTTTCTTGACATAAGAGGCGCATTTGACTTAGTCGAACGACGTAGCCCATTGGACCGTCTGTTGAGGAAAGGTGGGTCTGATAAATATGTATATGTTATCAAAACATTGCACGCGCATAGTTCGAGCAGAGCGACTGTTTATGACAGACGGTCGTCACCCTTCAGTATCACCAGCGGGGTGTAGCAAGATTGCCCGCTGTCACGTTTTCTCTTTAACTTGGCCATTGATGAAGTCACGGAAACAGCGTTCGCTGGACACGACCTAGAAGGCGTGGAGCCATTTCCTTGTGACCGATTTCTCGACTTAGAGTATGCGGACGATTTTCCCCTAACATGTGGCAGCTCACAAACATGCCAAGCAGCACTGGACCGATTAGCAATAGCTGTTAATCGTCTTGGGCTATGCTTTGCTTCTTCGAATTGTACAGTACTTCGCAAAGCTTGGCAGGGACCCAACGCTGCGCTAACGCTTGGTGGTGAGCAGATAGTATGCTTTCGGGCATTCAAGTGACTGGGCAGCCATATTAGTGCCCGTGTGATCTAAGCTGCGTTTACGAACGGTATAGCAAAAGCTCGAGGTGCTTTTCCAACCTCCGCCACCTGTGGTGCAGACACAACATTACTGTCGCCCGGAAGGTTAAGGTTCAGAGCGCAGCCATCCATTCAACTCTCCTATATGATTGTGAAACCTGACCCATCAGGCCGACAGACGTAAAAGGGCTCTTCTTATTCGATTCTTGTTGCCTTCACAGCTTAGCTCATGTCTGGTGGGAGCACCGCGTGAGCTATGTGCGCGCTTGGCGTCGCGTAATTTGTGCAGGAAGAGCGAGTGAACCACGCAGCACCATTATATCACGCACCAGGCTCCGATGATTGGGCCACATGTTGCGCATTCCAGCACACCGACTTCTGCGAGGTGCGTTGTGTGCGGGTTGTGGGTACGTTTGGAAGAGGAGGAGAGGAGGTCAAGCGCTGACTTGGTCGAGAGAGATGGAAATCCTGGTTTCGAAGTTGGCGTCGGTTGGTGCATCCCGACTGCCTGACTGGGGTCCTAAGGACAGTGATCACGTTTGGTTGGACACTTTTGTTGAAATGGCTCGGAGCCGGCCCCAAAGGCATTTTATTGTTAGGTTCTTTGTCCATCCCCTCCTGCTTGGCATCCCCACCAATCACGATCTTACTCTTTAAGCATAATATAACTCTCTTTTTACGGCCCGATTGCCAGTTGTTAGCTCTCCGGAACGATATCCATCTGTTACTGGGGGCTCAGCCGGCGTGCCACGGTTGTATTTTTGTTCTTAACTTTAGTAATGCTGCAAAATAGCTGAGCTGATTTCCACCAGCAGCAAACGTATATAATAATTATTATTATTCCGACGCTCTTTTGGTCGCTGCTACCGCGTTGTTTTGCGCTATTGTTTAGCTAACTTGACCCTGCGTTTCTTTAGACACACATATCAGGTTTCCAGTTATAGCTAGGTTGATACATAGGTATTCTGTTGCAGCATGCCACGTTGAAAATGTTATCCATTAACTGAAAGGTTTTCATCTCGTAGCACCATTTACCGTGCAGAACCAAGCATGACCTCAGGAAACAAGCTACGTGGAAGGGCTTCTGTTGTCAGCTGCTAAGCGACGAAAGAGTAAGAGGACATGTACCAAATATTATTTGTGGTTGCTCACACAGCGCAGGCATCTGGAAAACGTAACGAACTGCTGTGAAGATGACCGGGACCCTGATGGAGTAGTCCATAACCTGTTAAAACTTATTGCGAAATCTCAGGTACTTGCGTCTTTTCTTCGCCTATTCTTGGATTTCCATATTCCTTTAATTCATGGTTTTTTAGATAACTAGTAATCTTTACAGTCTTAGTGCGATGAAGTTTAACATGCATTAACTGGTTTAGCTGCAAGCTAGCGTACAAATGTAGGGGGCGTTTGCCAGCTTCTCAGCATTTTCCTTGGGGTCTCACTTCTTTTTCAGCAAGCGCGTGATTCACAATTTTCCGAGCCCTGTTGCTCAAATCATGCGCCTTACGTCGGGAGAGAAACAGCTTCCTCTTACTTTCAGCAACACAAGCACTAGTAGGAATGTGGAGAAATGTTTATATAAGGGTCACCAAGCCTTTCGTTTGTATGACATTTTGTTTTCCACAGTGAAGTCGGATAACGTCGCCATCATCAAGTTAAAACGCAGAGTGCTCGAAGATGTGCCTGTAAATGTGTCTGGAAACATCCTCGTGCAGTGTTGGGCATTAACAACAATTCGTAGTCTGTTTATGCATAGTATGCATTCCATTAACCGCATTCATCTACCATGGATGGCGGCTGTCCAGCGTCGTATGTAGCTTTTCCGCCAACCATATTCTATTCAGGTGCATCGCCTTTTCCGTGAACAACTTCCTTGTACTTTACTCTATGCCACAAGGTTATACACGCTAAATATTGATGTCTTTCCTTTTCAGCGCTGACGGCTTTTCAAGGGTGCCGCTTTGTCAAACTACTTGTCTCGGACGATATAATAACTATTGTGACTGGCTGGCCAAACAACCTCCTCGTGGTGCCAGCTGGGTGGTTCGCGTTTATTCCGTTCCAGCTAATAGTTCGGCGGCAGTGTTCTAGGACGTGGTGGGTTTTCGCCCAGCAAGCGTTCTCCCTATAAAAGCCACTAATATCTGCTTAGCCACACTGTGACATGGCGCTCGCGGCTCGCCACAAAATAACGTCACTGCCCCGTAGATATCTGGATAATCCTTTCCAACCCACAGAAACCAACCTTCTACTCGCACCTTACTGACCATAGCAAATATTCAAGAATGGAGCGGCACATTTACAGGCGCAAATTACACAGCTACATAAACGCACACACAATTATATACTTACATCCCCTGCACAAACAAGTACTGTTATGGCAAACATATCGGATTTTTGCAAATGCTTGATCAAGCATTGTTTTGTCAAAATGATCAAGCCTGTACAGGTGTGCCTCGCCTTGTCGAGAATAAAAGCTTTATTTAGTTATTTAATAAATGGCTTAGAGAAGCTGGTGCGTACGCACAAATACCGTCGGTGCGCGGTATGCACTACTAGCAAACTGTGAATACTCACACTGCGCCCCATGCCGATAGGGCCAGAACTGTTGGATCTGTTATCGTTAGTTCGGTTAAGTATTTATAGCTTAACTTTCGTCACTAGTTAGCTACCAGCACGCCAGAGAAATGGAACGTCAATCAGCGCGCGGCATGCTGCCATCCACCGACGACAGCATTCCGATGGGTCTTCCAGCTAAGTGCCCTAGGTAAGTATGGATCTTTTTATTTCCCCATAGGCACCGGCCCGTCCATTCCAGCTCCGATGACGAACCAAACCCAAAAGGCTTACTGAAACAGCAGCGCGGCAAGCCCCACTTTGCTTTCTGACCATCAGCATGAAGCGCCGCCTAAGTGTGTTCGAAGTCCGGCAACTACGGCAACACGTAATGCGTGTACCTTAGGTCCGAACCATTAAGATACACTTAGGTATTAAGTGGGTAGTAGTGCGATGTCCGTATTCCGATATCTATGGTAGGCAATCAAGATTTCTAGGGCTGCCGGCTTGCCACGCATAGCGGTGAAATTTAATTGCTTAACGCTAGGATTAATTTCATTGGTCCGCCGTTAAATGGACAAAATCCGTTTCCCGCCTTCTCAAGGGACAAGACCCTGTCCAGTTTAGCCTAGTGCTCTCATAGGAACGTTTAGAAGGCTAATCTGGACAAGATCTGGACATGTCCATTTGTGTCATTGTCCTGGTTTCCATTTTGGGAAGCCCTGGCTATATCCACAAAATAGGCGGTTGACGGAGACGCGGGAGAAAGAGGGGTTTCCCTAATGTCCTTGTCCAACTTGCCAGAAGATACGGGTAAGTTGTCAGCTCCTGCATCTGTTTGCTCACTGTCGAATGTCAGTTTACCTGTTGGCAACGACCTTGTTAGTAACGAACCCTCAGACAGCGTGTTTGATTCGGCTGTTAGCGAAGGAGAGCAGCAGGTCTCTGCCCTTGTCAAAAGAAGGCGAAAGAGGGTTAAAGAAGCGGCAAAACCCAGGGCGGACATGAGAAATCTGTCGGGCGCCCATTCACCCCTCAAATGCTACTACGGAATCGTTGCAACTGGAGACATCTACGACACTACAGTCTATAAAAACGGACACTAAACTGAAACCACCGACGTCCATGGAGCGTTCGGTAAATACTCCGCGTCGCTGAGACTCGTACACCGACTGCAGTGCTATGTTCAGGAACGTCACTGAGTCTTCCGTTGTTCTCCCAAAAGACCATATGCTAGATGACTTTTAGTGGTTTAGAATATGTGTTACCGAAATCCTGCCTCCCGGCTGCCCCGGCGTGACTGTGCACAAACTAACCAGACTCGATAACTTGCCAGTTGACAAGTCTCGCCCTCGCTTTTTGCTAGTTGTTCTGTGCACTGCGGAGGAGCGCCAAGCTCTTTGCGTTTCGCCTTTAAGCTCAAGGGCACTGGTGTCATTGTGCACCCAGACCTCCCTTTGGCGGATAGGCTGAAATTGCGGGAAGCTGTGAAGGATCTTATAGCCCGCCGGGAAGCAGAACGGAAGGGTCTCCGCTTGGTGGGTTTTCGGGTGGTGAGCCGGCTGTCCACTTCCACCCTACCAGAGCCGGTTGCAGTGGCGAACGATCCCGGACTCACAATGATAAATCCCTTCAGGTGATCTTAAGCAATGTTGGTAGCCTGTTAAACAAGCTGTGCGAAGTCGGCTGCTTTTTCGACAACTGCCGTCTAGACATTCACGCATTCACTGAAACGTGGTTGTCCACCGACGTCATGGACACTGAAGTATGCTTGCCAGGCTACGCACTGCTGTGATGTGCCCGCACCTCTGATCGGCGCGGAGGTGGCGTTGCTTTGTACGTTACCTCCGCACTTACCGTCTTTAACACATGTAGTTTCAGATCATCAGAGGGTGATGTTGAGGCACTCGCAGTTAACCTGTGTATTTCCTCCACATAACTTGTGCTGGTCTATAGAAGCCCCGAGAGCGTTGCTAAGGGGCTAGCTGATTTCACCCGCGAGCATTCGGCAAATAGGTGTTTAGTGATGGGGGACTTCCATCTTGCCGACGTTGACTGGTAGAATATTTCCTGCGACGTTGTTACAAGGTGTTTGGCTACCGAGCTTCTCGTGCTGGCCTTGCATGCTTCCCTGCATCAATTTGCCGATCGGCCTGCTAGATTCATGCTGGGTCAAAACGCGTCCCTCTTGGATTTGATGTTCCCTGAATGCATTGATTTTGTCACGAATATTGTATACAAATCACTTCTTGGTGTTAGGGGCCACGCATGTCTCTCATTTAAGTGCGCCCTTATTCGTAAGACTAATGATCAACCCGACCGAGTTCCAAATATTTGGCGCACAGACTTTCAGACAATGAAAGCCGAAGCCGCAAAGTCGCCTTGTGTCAGTTTAGAAAGTGACGACATTCAAACGGCGTGGGACAGAATTAAATCATGCTTCAGCGAGCTCTCTCTCCCCATATACCACTATCTGGCGGGAATAAAACTAGGGCAAAGCCACCCTGGTTTGGTTCTGCTGTACACAAACAACTCAACAGACGTGCCAGATGTCGGCGTACTTAATTACCTGCTCCTTCATTATACACCTTCAAGCGATATCGTGAGGTTCGAAACGCCTGCACACAGTATCTACGAAGTGCTCGTCTACAGCCTGAAGTAGAGCTTGCTGGTGTAGCCTCATCAAACCCGAAACGCTTCTTTGCTTATGTCAAAAGGCGAAGCGACATGAATTCGTGCATCCCAGCGTTGTTTGGCCCGGACGGCACCGCTGTTGTCATGGATCACGGAAAAGTTTGTTTGTTTGGAGGACAGTGTGCTAGGGTTTATGTTCGATAATCACAGCCGCGGCATATCAGTCTCCAGGCAAAAGTTCCTGAGGGCTCCCACTTGCAGGTTTCTATAACTGAGGCTCAAGTGCTCCGGCTTCTGAGACAATTAAATCCCACTAAAGCTGCCGGTGGGTATTCTATGCATCCCAAACTGTTGTACGAGTTAGCTGATAAACTTTGCCGTCCGATTGCGTAACTTTTTATGAAGTATCTACGAGGCTGCTCTCTACCCAAGGACTGGAAGGGCTATTCTTGCCTTACTAACTTGTTAACCGCTCGTGAACACTGGACCGAAGCGCTTGATTGCGGGAAGGCAGTGGACGTGCTGTTTAATGACTTTCCCACAGCTTTTGACACCGTTCCACATTTGCGCCTTTTGTACAAGCTGAATTCCCGTGGTATTTCTGGACCAGTCTTACGATTGGTTTCAGCTTTCTTAATCGCAAGGGAAATGTGTGTGCGGGTGTGTTCATGCCTGTCCTTCCGGCAATGTGTTCTCAGTGGCGTTCCGCTAGGTCCAGTTCTTCCCCTTCTCCTTCATGTCTTAAAATTTTCTTCGTGTACTACGGCTTACCCTTCTTTCACTCATTTTAACTTACATCTTAATATTGCCTGCTATATTCGGTAAGCTTGTCTTCTCTGTTTCCTTTACTGACACCACTGTTTTCTTTTATTCTTCACGTGGCCGGCACAGCGGGGACTGCTAGTGTACGGCACGTGGACATTGCTTGGTTGACCATGTTATTCGTGTGCGTTTATTTGGCTCTCCTTTGGCACATCAAGACTCCGGTTTCCCTGTTGGGTCAACGACGTTTTCGCAGGTGGAACAATCGCAGGATTTTCCTACTGTTCCGGTCCCACTTGAACTTGAACTTCATTGAGTATTAGAGATCATTGACCCTCGGATTCGGCAGTCGGTTCCGGTCATTAATTACTCGAGCAGAGTGAATAACATCTGAGCGGACTTTTAATCTCCTCGGTTTAAACACCTTCCAGCTGTGACTTTGAGTCCAGCTGCCTAGACTTAGCTGAAAAAACTGCCTTAGTTCGTTTCCCAGTTCTCCTCGTAGGATGCGTCTGGTATAGATGAGGTCTCCGCTACGTCGGCGATAATCCAAGGTAAAGGGGTTCATCCTCTGTAGTTGGGTGGGGTACGAGATTTTGAGTAGCCCAAGGACAAATTTCGAGGCTGGTCGCTGAATTTTTTATATCTTGTCACTTTCATAGTTACGTAGAGGGGCTATGGCCGGAAGTCCGAGTTCAAGAATGGGACGGATATGGGAGGTAAAGAGAAGTGTAAATAAGGGCGGCGTTTTTTTAGAAAATGATATCCTTATGACGCCCAACGTGTTGTTCGCCCCAGCAGTTCTATTTAACGTGTCGAGGGTCGTTTTGAGATCAGAAGATATTTTTGTGCCCAGGTCCTTTTCCTGTGTGGCAACCTTGAGTAGGTGCCCGCCAATGTGATACATGCTCAGTGGTTTAGCAGTACCTATAGAAAGCACCGAACACTTAACATTGTCCACCGGCAAACCCTACTTGAAAGACCAAGAGTGTGGCAGATCACGCGTTTTCTGTAATCGGTCGGAGTCTTCGAGGCTGGACACTTCTGACCATAGATTGAGATCGTCTGCATAGATCAGACAGTCCGTTTGTAGCATACTAGGTAGCTCATTGATATATCTTGAACGATTCCGGTCCGAGAACGGAGCCTTGTGGTACGTCACTATGCATAGGCACTGGGAATGAAAGCGAACGGACTAACAATGCCGACCGTCATCTACAATTGTGTGTAGACAACGTTGTTTCTTAGTGGCAATGCTTTAAGACGCAGTGGGCTGCGAAGTACCACTTGGCGTCCTCCTGTAGCTGGCTAGCGATGGGCCCAAGTTGATCACATTGGCATAAGTTAAAGATGGCGTGCTTCCATCCTGCATTGCCGGTCGTACTGGAGTAACTGTGTCCATTATCATCATGCCTTGGTACGCTGTCAATTCTCCATGAACTTTACCGGGAGGCGCACCAGGCGTCCCCTCCGATTAGTAACTAAAAAATTGCCTCCCCTACGTCAGACAAGCCTATCAAGCCACACTGCATACCGAACTTTTTTCGGTCTCGTTTTTATGACACCAACCTTCAGCGGCCTAGCACTTCCGCCGCCATGAACGAGGCCGGAGCACCTGCTTGTGGCACGTTCAACCGTCACGGCACCAGTCACTATATCGAAGAGGTCGGTGGACATGTTGGAATCTAGAAGATACCTCCAGGCTGGATATGAGCACAAAGTGACCAGTCGGCCTATTAGGCGGGAAGTAAAACATAGCTTACGTGCTGACAAGGAAGCCTGGTTTACCACGGCCAAAGAAATGTAGGAGGCTGGAGCGGTAGGCAATTACGTCAAGCTCTTCTAGCTGAGCGTCAGTGAGACAATCAGAGGGCACGCGGGTGCACTGATACACAATAACGAGTGCCTTATGGCTCGTTATTGTGCACCTGGGAAAGATTGTTGTGCAAGGCAGCGCTGTAGTAAGGTAATAATGTGAAACCCGCTTCAAAAGGTGCATGGATATGATACTGCGCGGTAGAATTAGGTTTCTCTACATTCCTTAAGCATCTCACGTAATTGAACACGTCATCCCTGTTTTACTGATTGCATGACATTTCCTTGTTACCTAATTCTTGTCTTCGTAGGATTCATGATTTCACTTCGGAATACTAAGGGCCTTCTTTCACATAGTCGCACATGGTAGCAGACGACCCTTGCGGTTTGGCGGTCCGATTCTTCCGATTAAAACTTACGTAGCACACTCGCAACATACTCCCTCATGCCGCCGTGTGGCGTAGGATCCTCCGCCGACATCAACCCCAGCCGTAACCTATCGCAGCATGACAACGCAGAAATGGTAAAGGTTCCACGCGGGCAGCAGCCTTACCCAGCGTCCGCAGTCACACTGAGACCACAAATTTTTACAGGCAGGTGCCTTAAATACATACACTGCTTTCAGCCCACTTAACCTACTCACCTCGTCTTCCCCACGTCGCCCTGTTATGTAGCAGCCTCCGACGACATCTCCACCAGCCGCAACGTCTGTCATTATGATGACAGGTAAGTGTGTTTCTTTCATTCAATGACCTATTAACAGAAACTGCAACAATTCCCGGATCCGTTGAACGCCGCTGCCGTACCCAGCGTGCTCGGTAACACTGAAGCCTACGCTTTAAACAGGCAAGCGACTTCAGTGTATGTATTCTGATTTCATAGCACTTGTCACTTATAAGATCGCTATGTGGTTTGCGTTTCCGTGGCTTCCAGATAGTAAGTATCTATTGCACGTGAATTTCCGAAATCTAACTGCTTGCCATTATCCATGCTTGCGTGAACGACCTCACGGCCCTTCTCAGGTCCACCATCTGTGCTATAGCCTTGCATTTCCCCTCTGCAAGCACCATCTACACACCGGACGGCTTTCAACGGTTGGAGCACTGGGACATGGGTGCGTTAGGTGGACCCGTAATCGTCCACCGAACAACGTACTGGACAGTCCGATTGAACACTGTGTGCAAGTGCTGTCGTAACCCATCTCTGGATTTTCAGACAGCGTAGCAGCTACAATCCCGCGTTTCCGCTTCACTAACAAACATTTAAGTTACCACTTATCACTCTTTTAATTCCTGGTAATTTTGTCTAGGACATTGATGACGTGAACCATACACTCCACTATCGGGAGGTGCACTACATCGCTTCCATGTGATTGAGTAAGTCAACCCCGAGTTACATCTATGCATATTGCTTTCATGGAATAAATTTCCATTTACCATTCCTCAGTGTTCGCGCGTTGTGGGTCAAGACCGTCTCACGCGCTCCCCATGATGACTTGAATATTCGGAATCGGTACTGACATCAGCGCTCCATTTGTGTCTCTTTTTCGTTACCATTTCCATATTATCACGATTACTCAGCATAATGTATCAACGCAGTTGCATCCAATGACGGAAACAAATGAAAAGCCATGTGACTCTATTCCAATTGTATCAGTAGCGTTGACAAAGCCCATTACTTACGTTCTTTTTGTCGCAATGCCTAAGGTTACCACTGTGGCTTCCCTCCTGGCAACAATAATGCCGTCTATACGACCTACATTCATTTAATAACCACTGGTTATGGAGGCGCGCTCCGCCTATAGCGCAGTCCTCTCCCGTGCCGATTATGCTGCTACCAACGTGAGACCTACTTAAACTTATGTACTGTCAGTCAACAACGTCTGAGACCATTCATTGCTAATTCCATAGTGGCAGAATTGATGCGGCTGCGCTGGGAACAGTTAAAAGCATCCCTGTGGGCGTGCAGATGCATTCTCTTTTCATTCGTTAGCAGTGCTTACTAGACCGCCGCTGCTGGGCCATTATGTTATTAGTAACCGCCCGTATTTAAGGATTATGGTTCCAATGACGGCGATTATGCTGGGTCCGATAACAACACCAATGCTCTGCGACCAACATAGCACTACTAATAAGAAGCCCTCAAGACATGTGCAGCAAGTATACGAGGCTTCCCTAGAGCCCATATGGATGCAAATATCATGGAACCCAATTAGCATGAGTGGAGGCCGTTCATTTAGGCTCATGGCGCCGATAACATAACTGTCGCTGTAGGCCATAATTAGGCTTCCCTGTGGAACATACATAGGCTTACTAAGCGCCGTTCCCTTACCGCAGTGAAGTCAAAAATATCTACCTGTATAATGATCTTTATGACACTGATGCTATAGAACACATGATACTTTTCCATGCATCGCTCGTGCAACCAATCGCGGCAAACACTGGAGGGCGGTGCAGTTAACAAACAAACGCCACCAGTGAGGCAATCATATGGCCTTACTATGTACCCGTCACGTTTGCAGCAACATAAACCTACCTATAGTCTTGCGTATATTTTGGGCTACTTGTATGAAAACATCGCAAAACGTTCATTGATTTTTCCTTCTTCGTTTTGTCATCCTATTATTCCCTATGCTTCCTATAACTTCCGCATATACTGGGTGCGATAAATTTCCCTTAGTATTATTCATAAAACGGTATTAGCTTATTAATGAAATGCGTAACCTATTTACTTTATTCTGACACCTTGATATGTACCATTAAAGATACCGGTTAAACTCCATGAAAACTGACAGCCACGTACTTAATTAATCATTTACGTACGGATAAGGGCATTTCTATCTCTGTAATGAAAAGAATGTACACGTTGGTCCACTGACGTCCATTTGCGGGGATTTGCATTAGGTAATCATAGCGGGGACTAATAACGTGCCGTCCCAGTAAATGGCATAGAACTGAGGATCAGTGTTACCGTAACACGCATACAAATGTATTTCTACATAAGGATATAAGCATGGTTAGATTGAAGGAGCAATACCATTTCTAATCAAGTTGAAGTTGCAACGTTAGGAATGCATATATTTGTGATTAAATATATGCATTCCCTTTCAGACAGCATTATGTATACATAAATGTACGCCTTATTAACCTATATCCATATATATATATGAGATTGAGGTTAATAATCCGTACATTTATGCATACATACTGCAGTCTGAAAGTGAATGCATATATTTAATTACAAATATATGCATTCTAATTTTGCAACCTTTAGATATATATATATATATATGGCAAAACAGTGTTCCTGGAACACGAATTATGAAGCCGTGCTATTCCATAATGACTAACAACAATGGAATAAAAGGTAAAGCTGCCCGAGACAAACTCCGGGTCGAACGTAGAGAAACTCATTCGAATACCGCAGTTTCTGTTGATCACAGCTCTGCCTCATTCACTGCAAAAGCGGATAAGGCGACCAAACGTCCTGCTACAAAAGACAAACTGAATAAACTGCGCCCCTGCAGTGTCTTTCTTATAGACCCTTTGAAAGATGCACTTAACAAAATCAGTGCACTCGCAACTGAAATGGTTGCTCTCAAAAAGGAAATGGCTGTTACCAAATCTGAGCTAGCAAAACTTATGCCATTGGCCCAACTCGCAGGAATAAGGACAAATGGCAACGCTGACGAGCTCAAATATGCCGGCGCCCTTCTTACTACCATCACCAATGAGATAAACGAGCGCACGCGCCGTGCCCGAGACGTGCTCGTCTTCAACGTTCCTGACAAACTTCCCTTGGAGAAAGTCACCCGCCTACTTACGTCCATGTGTAACATCCCTCCTGACATGTGCGTGAGTAAGCGGCTCAGAAAATCGAAGATCAGTCGCAATTGCCCTATCCTTATCGCATTCAAAAGCAGACAAATCTGTGTCCAGGGATATTGTGCGGGCTGCAGAAGTAGGGAGCGAATCAACCAGAGCCAGATAGGGGCAGCAATTTTCCAAACAAACAGCTTTGTGTTGACGGAAGTGACTTCAGTTAAGCAAGTGGACGTTTTGAAGGTTAAAGCAAATGTAAACTTTAAGGTTGCAAAATAAAGAACGAGCGTGTTTTCCGGTGCACTACTAGGGTCTCTCCCCAGAAGGCTAAGGGTTGGAAGACTTTGCTGAAGTTGTTAATGCTGGAATACGTAAGGTAAGGATGATCGCAAATCGCCAGAAGGGTTTTAACAAGGCTTCACGTATAGGGTGTGTGTAACAGACTTTGCTTGTTCCAGGCTTTTGTTATTAATTAATTATTAAGAGCCATGGACCAGGTTTATTCATGGGCTGGCGGCCGCAGCGGGCTGGTTTGACCTCCAAAGTATTAAATAGTGCAAAGAAAAGGCAGACAGGACATTTCGTCCGTTAGATATCCGACCGTACGCTTGGGGTTTGCACATCCTACCACACACCAGTCCACGGTTCTTGTCCCAGGCGTCCAGGTTTCACGAATAAATACAGGAGTATTCGTCTCACAAAGCAATCCAGCGTCCTTGTCGGCGGCGTCTAGCCAGGCGTTTGGGGCCAACCCGTAAGTGGCTGTCTGCAGCCTTGATCGCCTGACTGATTCTTGTTCAGATAAGGGTCTTGGGTCGGCTGGCACGTCACTCAGAACTTTGTTAAGCCAGTTATGGAGGCACCCGGATGTTGTCTTGTCAGTTCTGGAGGTTGAGTTTCTAGAAGGTAGAACTCAGAGAGATGCGAAAGCGTCGGGTAAATAGCCCGGTGCCGGCTAGGGTACATAGCATGCACGAGACAATCAAATACGATTCACATGTATTCAAAATATTATTGTAGTTTGTCTATTTCGAAAGAAGTTTGTGTGTGCGACGCACGGATACAACTAACCAAATAAAGGGCTTGTTATCATTATTTGCAAGCATTTACAAAATCCTTACAATGCACCGGACGTATGCCCTGCCTACCGCGTAGGTCGGTTGCCTGAGGTTGAGACAGGGTGAGTAGCGAGTCTAAAGGAAAGGAGATTTTCCAGACATCCAGTGATCCGAAAGTAACCGCAGGTGCTGGTGCTTATGTGAAAGCATCAGGATGGGTTGCAACTGGTTCGCCAAGAAAGTCAGGTTAAGGCTTCAATGGACACAACAGTTCGATGCCATTCTGGTCTAAAGTAAAAGGTTTCGGAGTCCGTTCAATAAACTGAATGGGCCAGTGTAGGCTAAATGGAGAGGAGGTCACACTGCGTCGGTGCGGAGGAAGACTTGAGAAAAGGTAGAGCGTCAGATTTGTATTTGCACATCGCTAGTGTACGGAGGGGGCGAAGGCAGAATTAGTGAAGGTACGAGTTGAGCTAGGGAGGAAGCAAAGGTGGTTGAAGACATACCGGACGATGCGGAAGATCAAACAAATCCCGCCAACAACTTCAACTACGGATTCACAATACAAGTCAGCTTTGACGCCGCTACAAAAGTCTAAGAGTAGGAGTAAAAGGCTTTCGCTCCAACTAAGGTCAGGGGAGGCGCAGATCGTGATTTTAAGCTGGCTGTGGAAGCGTATACTTAAACCGATGGCTGATGGGTGATACACGGTTGTATAAAGACGGTGATTCCCTAAACATTGCAATTTGTACAAAACCTAGATGTTGAAATTGCTTTTCTCGGTCAGTTGTAATAATGGATGGGCATCCGTAGTGCCATACCCAACGGTCTAAGCAATGTTACATACAGACTTAGTGGTGCAGTATGTTACGGGAAGACCTTCTGGCCACCTAGTGAAGCGTTCGCCACACGTAACAATGTATACCAACCCGCGTAAACGAGGCATGAGTCCCACAATTTGTAAGTGTACACGCGAAATACGAAAGTACGGAGTAAAAATTAAAACAACAGGACTACGGTTGTTGCGACGGATGCTGAATCGCTTTCATTAAAGGCTCCCGCAAGCCCCGGAACGAAACTTCCTGTTTACTCGTGGCCAAACGAAACGCCTGGTGACCGGTTTCAAAATTATACCGATGCAGCAATGTGATAGTGAGTGCAGTGCGTCAAAGATTGTGCGTCTGAAAGAGAAAAGCGGGCGGTGTCTATGACAACATTTGGAACTGTCAAGGAGAATGGTTTCTTCCGTGGATTTTTGAGGGAAAGTTTGCAAATGCAACGAACTAGAATGCAGAGTGCGCTGTATTTCCAAAATCAGCCTAAGCGCTGCCACGGCGGCAAGCTCGACGGTAGGTTAAGACTGAATTGTGAATTTGGCTTGTGAGAGAGTGTTTGCGATAGGATTGTTTGCACAGGAGACATGACGAATATCAGCGGTGATAGGCGTAACAAATCTAGGTGTTTTTTTACCCGTGGTGTATATTTGTCCCCAGCGGAGTAGTTAGTTGTGTTTAGTTCAGACAGTGAAAGTGCGGCATTTGATTGTGTACAGGAAGTGACGGATGGTTAGGTAAATGGCGAGCAGATTTTGCGAAAGGTGCTGTAGCGGGACTCCACTGGCTGCAGGCGCTTAAAGAAAAACATGAGGAATTATTATTTCTCCTTAATTCTTTGTTCGCAAACGGCTCCTGCCGTGATGACTGAAGCCACAGCTTAAATGGAAATGTGCTTTGTCGATTAGGAATGAGCGTGGACGGCACTTTTGTAGATAGCATCTTTGAGCACCGTGAATGTAGCCTGTGCTGCGTCCAGTCAAGCAAACGTACGTTCAATTCCTATGATTATGTCAGTTCGAGGCTACGTGAGATGAGTGCAGTGCAAAACGAATGCGTCTGTAGTAGTGGAACGAAGCGCAATGTGTCTTGAAGGGCATGCACGTATTCGGAGCTGAAAATTCCTTGCTTGACTGGACCTTAGCATAGAATGTAATATTAAGCAATGAAACGACGAAGCATGGGAATTCTACAGTTGATTTACTGCGTCCGCAATAAGTCGGTTTAAAATTGACACAGTGTTGGGTCAAACCCTGGAAGTTGGTTTGAAATTGGTCAAGTTATATTTACCCGACGAACTGGCTACTAAAATTTCATCGAAGTAGGAATAAGCGAAGTCCAGGTCAAGAGTGACATAGTTGATGAAGCTTTAAAAGCTTTGTGCTGCGTTGCTTAGTCCAAATAAATACATGAATATTTAACTGGTATATTCTCGGTAAAATGTGGCGCGCCTGCGCAGGCGTGGTTATATATGTCCACAAGCATGGATGCTTTATAATAATAACATTCGTCTTATTGGAAGGTATAACCGAAGTGTGGTAGTTCATACTAGTTAGCCTTTGTCAGGTAATAGTCTGACCTAGGAACCTGATGGCGTTGGGGCGAGTAAAACTCAGTCATAACTGTTGTATCATTATGCAGGTTCGGCTTGACTTCGCCATGTGGCAATATAGGAGCACTAGAGCCAAAGCAAGGATTCGGTGCAATCGGTGTCCATTAAAACTCCAAATGTCTAGTATTCCATGAAAGCATTCTTCATATTAAAATAGGTTGCACAACTTTTATGCAGAAGTATGATGTCTGCGTCAGTAAATAGTGTTCACATATGCATTTATTCAGAGGCGATTCACATCCGCCATGTTACAGTGTTGATAAGCGGACATTTATGGCTTTTTATGGATAATAGGAGTGCCATGCGAAAACTCACCATGTGTTGGAACACTGCCGTAACTTCTGTTGAACAGTAGTGCAAGCCGGCGGTGCATCGTACAGACTGATTTTGCATTCTGCTATTCGCAGTCCGTTGACGTCTGAAATGCTTGGATGGTTGACCAATGGCTTGGAAATGAACCGGCAGTGGACAATGAAACCAGTCAAAGAAGGAAAGATGTCGTAGAGTGGAATGATCAGTGGTGCAGATGAGTAAGCTTTATGTTGACAGAGTCTGGCTGCATCTATTAGATTCTTTTCTAATTGCGCAGACTATGTCCAGCTATCCACGCTGGACTTGTCTTAAAGATCACGAAGGGGTGAATACGCTCATAACATATCTTATTAAAACTTCAAGCAACACTAAAGATGTGCTAGCGGATATTTTAGGAATGTCCTTTTCTTCTACAGATGATACGCCCGAAATCGAGCTTTATTGCTGAAGCCCGTCTTACTCGTAACGCATGCGATAACGTCTTGCATGTATAGGCTGTGATGCCTATCTGGGATGGTTAGCCGTTTGTGTGCGCGGTAATCACCGCATGAGCGCAAGTCTCTAGTTTTCTTTGGTATCAACTGCAAGGGAGCAGACTAAGGGCTGGTGGGAGGGTGGATTATTCCAGGGTAAAGCATATGCTCAGACATCGCCGTAGCCACTTTAATTTTCTGGAGCGACAGGCAGGGTGGACGCCATTAGACGGGTAAGTCATTCGTCCGTATGTTATGCTCAACCTATTTTGCCATGGGTAAAGCTGCGTTTATTGGCTATGGCTGAAGAAATGCGTAGACCGGTGTTATGCGACATCGGCTGTGATGCCACGGACATTAAGTTCGGTTGCATGTTAGACTATCTTCCGACGTTTCCCATCGACCGAGCGTTTGAAACGCATCAGTATGTCAATGCCGATGATGGCGAAGAAGACCGCGTGGCCGGTAAATACCCATCGGAACGTGCGCCGATGACCTTGGTCCGAGGTAAGTGACTGATGACCGTAAATGGCTAGTTGTTTGTCATTGGCAGCACTAGGGCCAGTCGACAACAAATTAATCGGCCCACCTAAATAAATAAATAAATTATTCACGACTAGTTCAATGTACACCACATCACGCGTGATCAGGACTTTACGAGAGCCTTTTCCGCAAGAAGTAAGTTGATTTGCATGGTATACGCTGTTCGCAAAATATACCAAGGCTACCGAAATAACAAATGCACTGGTCAGGAACGGAATCCTTATGCGTGTGGCGAAAGCCTAGGGTCAAGCATGTGGAACAGCGTTATAAATTGAGTGGACACGGATGGCCGAAAAAGGAAGTGTCTTTTCAGTGTACATATCCAAAATACACCAAAATGAGGTGAAAAGTTGCTCGACTTAACTTGCCAGCGTGAGTTTTTGCGCAGTAAATTTATTCGGCGGTAATTCACGTCCGGCACTTCGCAGTGTTCATAAGTGGACATTTGCGTCTTTTTATAAGTAGAACGCTTGCCAGGCATAGTCCACCACCTCCTGGAACACTGCCGTCAATCCGTTTGAATGCTAAGGAATAATTGGCCATGTAACTCCTGGACCGAAAGTACACTCGGCTATTTGCATTCACGTGTGCTCCAATTCTCTGCACTGGCTAGCAGCGTTAATTAATCCAGGTCTGCCTTTCCTCGTTGAAACCGGTCAAGAGATGAAATATCCAGGAAAGTCAAGTGATGGATTGCAAAGGCGTGCAAATATTGCGATTTAATGGAAGTTGGCTTTCCATTTGTAGTATACTGGTGCTGGTATGAAGGCCTCTTGTCCAGGTATTCACGCTGGACATGTCAGGCGGAGAGTGCAGTTGATCCAGATGTCTAAATTTGTCCCATCAAACGAAAATATGACACGTCATACAAATGCATGATCCACAGGCATTTCGCGTTGAAGCTAATTAGACCATGGGTGAAATAGCAGAGTACTAGGACCGAACCTATGAGTTCAGGCCATGTAAAGGTACAGCTTGTACACAGTAAGGAGCAAAGGACCTTCACAGCTGTAATTAGTAAGAAAATTTGTCTTTATGTCAATTAATGAAGCCACGAGATGCCATCAGAAAAACCCAAGGTAAGTGAAGTATTAAAATATTCTTGCAGGAACGTAACACTTCATACCCAATTGATCAAGGCTCAGTGTGCATATCGAAAAATCTAATTGTAACAGATTAATCTGTTTCTATGCAGGAACAAGCGATCGCTGTAAAGACAACTCCAGGGAGCAAGTTGTGGCAATGTGGTTGCGAAGTAGGTAGCCCCTTTGTTTATACACCGTGCGTGCTGCATCTCTTCAAATTGCAAAAAGGATGACCTCATCAAAAAATAATTAGTATCATCGGAATGATAATATGCAGATGAGCTCCAGGTAAAGACTAATTTTTTGTTCGGCTGGCTGTTGAGGGTGGACAAATCATTGTCAGATAATGAACCGTCATGAGTTGGCCGCCGTAACTGTGGAAATACCAGCAAAACTAGCAACGAACCAAAGACCATCAAACGGACACACAGACTAGTATGCATCGATAAACAAGATTAAATGTACAATTGCATACAGTGGTTCCTGGTTCCTTTCACCACGTAATTTAGTTCAGTGTATTTGATATACAGGAGCCTTCTTACATCGCGCCTCGGGTGTGGTTCAGCCTAATACTACATCGCTTGAAGCAGGTTCTGTATAGCGCCTGGCCTAAAGAGAGATAAATGCGTTCACAGTATTCAGCGTAAAGTACGGGTATGGGAAAGGTGCAAGGATAAAGTAGAAAAATGGTATACGAAGGCCTCAATCAACCTAAGTGAAAGCCATCAGGAATTGCTTGTCCGCTTAAGTGAAGCTAAGGACAACTAGATTACAGTGCATAGCAAGAGCAGTCAGTTTATATAGCAGCGTATTAAAATGGGAGGCAAATGCCAAGAAACACTGCTAAAAGGTGGAAATGCCCAAAGGCTCTCCAAGTAAAACAAACGGGTGCTTGGGTCAGCAAGCTCGCGAGAGTGCTACTGTCACAGAAGATTCAGAGAAATCGGTAAGCGGGCCGATCTGGCAAAACTGGATTAGTCAGCGGGTTTAAACAGAACGTACAATAAAGTTGGAAAGAGGTCATAGCAACTATGGGTGAACAGGTCAATTAGGCTATAGTTGTAAGGGAAACATATTTTTGCATCTGCAGAGTGTATACCGCTTAAGCCTCAGTACCATAGGTGCAGTCAAAAATAAATAGGCTGGTCAATGCAAATAGCTTACGGCAGGGCATATTGAGCTGCATCTTTAGTTGAAGAAGAAATGAAAACAGGAAGGGCTATAAGAAAATGTTAGGATCGGGGTGAGAAGGGTTTATGGATAAAGAGTGGTGAAACCCACGTGTCTTTCCAAAAAGTATAAACTGATCGCTGGACCAGACGAACAAACTGGGGTAACGTTTCTGAAGTATAAATGAATTCGGATAACAGCAAGTCGATCTGACGAGGCTGGATTAGTCGACGAGTTGGATTAGGAGGGAACGTCGCTAACATGCGCCTCAGTGTCAACCAAGATATAGGTCTAGGAATCATAATCCCTAATGTACATGAGACGACTACAATCTTTATCGACGCCGTTAAACACCATTACGAATCAGCTTGGAGGACCATCCGTTGCAGAGTATCAGCATGGCTGTACGCACTTACGGAATTTATTAGGGATACGCGGGTGAAAAATACAGCAACCAGTGGCACCCGGTGTTGTGCTATGTTGCGGCAATCCAGAGAGGCTGCGAAGTATACGGTTTCAAGTGCTTTCCACCGTCTTGCACTGTAGCGACGCTAGCTGCGATGATACAGCGTCTACTGCCGACCGCTGGCTAGTCGCTGTTGTTGGGTTGGTTGCGTTAGAATAAAACTGCTTAAGTCCATGGGGTTCAGTCTCTGGCTGGTGCCATTCGATGACTTGGTCTGTTAGACCTGCAATTGCTGTGAATGGCAGCGCACTTGCTACAGAAAAGATAGACTTCTTGCTTTCAGGAAGGCGTTTCAGCTACAGCTCAAAGAGGATCTCTAATTCTGCGTTGGACGTGCCGATGAGTTGTTGCATTTCCAGCAATAAGACTGTGTGCCGCCTACTTCCTGGATGCAGATCGGTAAATAGTATCTGCAACTAGACCACGTCAGAAGCCGTGATTTGTTGAAGAATGTCATGTTTACGAGTATTGCGTTTAGTTAAAAAATTAGGGCAAAATATGGTATCTCTCAACTGTTAGGGTATACTCTGAGGAGGACGAGTTATAAGCTGATTTTACATGGCAAAAGGTTGCATTATATTTGCAAAAACCATAACAATCAGCCTCCTAAAACGGTGGATTGCTAACGTAACAGAATTAACCATGAAAGGCTCAACGGCGCTAACCGCGTAAGGAGATAACTCATCCTCTAGATAATCGATTGCAAAAGGCAGATAAAGTTGTGGTAGGTGATAAAACATTATGGTTAAAAGTAATATTTTACAAATTCAGTGGAACGTGCTCACCAGTATGAAAATATGAACCGGCGGAGAGCGTACTCAGTACCGGGGTCACCAACTGTTAGGTAAAGCTTAGAATACTAGTCCGTAATAAAATGCGCGTCAAATACTGGACAGTAGAGAATATGTAACGACTGAACCTAACGTATATTGTGCAGGTTACAAAAGAAGAAATAGAATCCACCCGGGCAAGAAACGGTGCAGTAAAAGAATCACCAAAACGATGTGCGTAAACGGAAGTGCCGGCAGTAAAACAAGTGCACGTTTGGAAGGTTAAAACAACCGTAAAATTCGATGTGGCAAAATGCTGCAAGAGCGTGATTTCCGGTACATTACACTTTTAGCTTACACATACGCACTCCGTGACAAGTAATTATCGTAAATATGTATGCTTCTATGGCATTGTCACTTGCCTGCATGTGCCACATCTGTTTACAGCGTTACTTACAGATTATTCGCGAAGCCAATTCCGTTCTTCCCCCTATTTTTTCTTCTCAAGCTAACTTTTCTGCCTAGGAGTTAACCAAAAATGTAATCACATCGATTCAAGTGAAAAAAGCATAACACGCATTTCCCATTAACTTTACGTTTATTACTATTCATTTAATTCCTTATAAAGGCATTTCTCTTTTGCCAATTAACGTGACACTATTTACTTTTTCAACATCATTAGTTAACTTTTCATCTATTTATGCTTTTGGAAACTGCGAGGACCAGCTACCATGGTAATAATAAATTAGAGCTCTTGAAAAGCTACAGGACACCTTTTTCTATATACATCTGTTAAACGCTTCTTTATATTACTTACAAACTAACTACAAATTTTTATCACACGTTGCTATAATGCTCCTGGCTATGCCAATTTGCTTTGACCTGCAAACCGGTTTCCGACAGACTGAGAGTCCAGGTTCCCCAAAGATATCCCCATTAGTGAGGAACTTTGGCGATGGTATACATATTATAACAAAAGCTTATGAGTACATAACTACAGCAGACGATAGTTTCTACACCATTATTAAATGAACAAACATCATAATAATGTTATCAAAACACTGCTGTGTATTACATTCTAAACCAAAAGGTCAGCCCAAGTGATCCGGTTTTACTGTACTGCGACCAAGCCCGCCCACTGGCTTTTCGCTTGACAATATGGCACTGGAGCGGCTTTTGAGGAATTGATCGAATTTGACTCGTTGGCTAACACATGTGCTTTATCCTGAGAAAGTGCTTAGTATGGGTCTATTTATTTTGCACGATGGGCGTCACCAATGTTATCTACACATTGATCACCACATTTTATCTGGGCACATTTATCCGGAAGTATCTCGCATTCTCCTTCCTGTGCTATTGCCGACTCTTTGTAGGCATCCAGGAAACCTACACAAGGCTCGAGCCGATCCGATGAGGGCTGACTTTTGGTTATCCTGCAGGATGGCTGACACTTGGAATGCCCTACCTCCGGATGTAGAGTAGAGCCCAACGGTTAAGACATTTGAACACAGAGTTTTTATTGTACCTGAAGTCAAGTAGCCGAAACACCCTTTTGCAGAAGTTGGAGGTGCGGCCACTGAGCATGTTGATTTATCAATGAAAGTAGCTTAGCGCTAGATTATAGATCAACCCACTAGGTATCTGGAGCATCAAAGCCGTCCGTGTTGGATCAGGACAGTACAACTACAGTGGACTTTGTAAAATACCCAGTGTATGGTTTTTCCTAGAAGCCGCTGAGCATCCACGCTGGTCATTCAGCCATATCTTTATGAGGTTCGGCAAAAAACTCAGCATTAAAGTTTAGATACCTGGCGTACGAAATTTTGCGCAACGGTTGGGAAAGCAAAATGTTTTACCAGTGTCGATTCACCTGACAAGCAAATTCTGATTGCTCGCAGCAGATTTAAATCAGACGTCTGCTATTACGCTTCCCACACTCCTAGTCGGTCAAAAATGAGTTACCAGCCAACATAGATCGACTCATTTGCTCGTAAATTGCTTAACAGACGTCACCATTCTTTCGAATATTCTGATGACCCTCTTAGGCGCTAACATGAAGTGAGTAGCCTTTGCAACAGTTATATAATAGCGCCTTGGCTTCGTTAGCAAATAGAACAAGATACTTTAGCCACTACTATTATGTTAACAGAAACAGTAGTTTAAATCCGTCCATACCGGTATAGCTCAGGGCCGACGGCACTGCTGCACATAACGCGCAGGACAAGGCGCGTATATATGTAATATATATATATATATATATGTATATGTATATATGTATACTGAAAGCAAGGAAAGTCTCCGGGCTCCACAATTAGCTGTTTGGAATATCGGTTTAAAGTTGTACTCCGTCAATGGACTGGAAGCAAGCTGTTACCAGCATTATCTTAAAAATGCGGCATGCGTGCACCTACGAATAACTGATCTGTGCGTTTGCAGTGTACCGGAAAACACGGTCTTTCAGTATTTTACAATACTGGCTTTTACAGTTGTTTTAACTTTCAAAATATCCACTGGTTTTAGTGACAGCAATACCGTTGACGTAAAATCGTTTTGGTGAGTATCACACCGCTCCGTGTTTTGCTCGGCTTGAATCGCTTCACATTTTTATACCTTGGACAATATACTTTGGGTTCAGTCGCTTCCAACTTATATGCTGTCCCTTATTTGAAACAGCTCTTACGTGTTGTCGATTACCGACTAGTATTCCAGGCGTCCTAACCAATTAGTGACACCATTCTAGAACACGCCGTTCGTCACTTTTAACCCTTTATTTTGGCGAACTCTTTTCCGTAGCTTTTATTCATTACTCCCTGTCGCCTTGGTTGCTACCTGCCCCATATACTATTTTTAAGAATGAACCCTTTTTGTGTGCGTATTTGGTATCCACTTTTTAATATTGTAAAATTCTTTTCTTAATGCTAAACGACATCAATTCATATCTTGGATTCCGCAAAGTGTATCCTCTCAGGTAAAATACATCATAGCTTGCCCTCCTTCCGATGCAAATTATGTGACTTTACAGCAGGTGATCATCCTGTGATTTACTCCGACTGAAAAGTTCCGACTGCAGCAGCAGTTAAGGAACTGCAGCTAGGAGACAGGATGCTTTCAGCTTTTTTGCGACAGATGCAATATTGTAAGGAACATCCAACATGGAGGCCGAGATTCTTCGCATAAGGTGGATGCAACCCCACCCGGAAAACACACAGGCCATCTACGCCGTCGTAAGATCACTGCCTCTCGATGCAGTTGTAGTACTAAAAGACTGCGTCATCGCACCGCATCAGCTAACAAACGGATCTGGAACATTCACTTGATTTAGCCCCGTAGCAGCCTTAGCGCCAACTACGACTAGTGAGCAGTTAGCAATCGACGCTTTATCTTTGGCAAATAGCGACATTACAACACAAAATCGAGAAACGCTCCCTGCACCGTAAGCAGCACAGCCGATCTAGCTCATCATCCTATCGCACAAAGCGTAATATATCAGACGTGCACTATTACCACTCGAGTTTTGGTAACCAACTACGTAAGTGCGAGCAATTATGCAGCTTCTCCGCCGCGAAGCAGGGCAACATTCAGACCAGCCCGTAGTGACGACTAACGATTTCGGCGAATTCCAAAGTCCTCTAATCCACAGTATTTATTATAGTTCCTAGATTCGGTACCCAGTTGATACCGGGACGGACGTCAGAATCACTACCTTGTGACAGGTAAGCCGATCGATCGCTTTTCGATTAGCCTATTTTCGGCTAATAGCACGCTAACAGCCACCTACGCTCATCCCAAGCATACTCTGTACCTAGGTTTTCATCGCAAGTTTCGCTGGGCATACACCGTCCCTGCATTCTCCTCTGCCATCATCGGCATGGAACTGCTTAGGGAGTTCAAACACTTGGTCGATGCGAAAGCTCTGCTGAAGGTCGACAATGAAGCGATATTCCGTGTACGTGGCATCGCCACCAACCTCACATCTAAAACACCGGTCCACGCTTTTCCTGACCTCCTCAGAAAACACCAACAGCTTTCCTAAGTATTGCAGCTTGTTTTGCCATTAAAAGCTACTTGCTCTTGGCATAACTAGTCGCGCACCAAATACAGACGAGTGGCATACCCGTCTAATGGCGTCCCCGTTGATTATCGCCTGAGAAACTGAGGGTAGCTACGGAGGAGTTTGAGCACATACTCCAACTTGGAATAATCCGCCGTTCCGCTAGCGCTTGCTCCTCTCCTCTGCACATGGCCCCCACGAAATCTTTTGCCCGGCGTCCTTGCTGTGATTACCACGCGCTCAGTCGGTTAACCGACAGAGTTAAGTATTCTATCCCACGCACTAAAGTCTTTACCGCACGCCTCACAGGTAAGATGATCTTCAGTAATATTAATCGAGTGAGCGCTCAGCAACATATACCTGCAGAAAACATTGGCATTCCTTAAAAAGCCGTTTACTGCTTTCGGCTTGTTTGAATTTGTAAGGATTACATTTTGATTGGGCAACGTCGCACCAAACAACCAAAGCTTCAGCTACCATCTCACTCGTGACCTGGACTTCTCTTATTCCTACTTCGGTGGTATTTTATTAGCCAGTTCGTCGGAACAAAAGCGCCTTGGTCATCTTCGAAATCTCTTCCAGTGATTAAGCTATCAAGGTAGCACAGTAAAACCGACTAAGTGCAAACTAAACAAATCAACGGTAGAATTTCTGTGATACTTCATTTCCATGTCTGGTACCGAAGTCAATCCTGGTGTGATCCAGACAATCAAGAAGTTCCTAGCTCCGACTTCATTCAAGCACCTCACACGCTATTGTGTTTATGCCAAAGAATATCGAAGTTTCATTCCACCTAGCGTTCAGCTTACGTAGCCTCGAACTGACCTAACCGAAGGAAACAAACCTAAGTAACTTTGCTTTCCTAGACAGAGCGCAGACAACCTTTTTGGATCTCAAGGATGCTATCTCCAACATAGCCATCCACGTGCATTCCGAATCGACAAAGCACATTTCTATTTCGAATGGAGCCTCACGCATCGCTGTAGAAGCCGCTTCCCAACAACATGTTAGTAAGCAAAAACAATCCATTAGGTTCTTCAATAAGAGTCTGCAGCCAGTGGAGTCCCGCTACAGCAACTTTCGCAAAGATCTGCTCGCCATTTACCTAACCATCCGTCACTTCCTGGACACACTCAAATGTCGCGCTTTAACTGTCTGAACTAAACACAACTAACCACTCCGCTGGGGACAAATATACACCACGGGTAAAAAGACACCTAGATTTGTTACGCCTATCACCGCTGATATTCGTCATGTCTCCTGTGCAAACAATCCTATCGCAGACACTCTCTCACGAGCCAAATTCACAATTCAGTCTTAACCTACCGTCGAGCTTGCCGTTGTGGCAGCGCTTAGGCTGATTTTGGAAATACAGCGCACTCTGCATTCTAGTTCGTTGCATTTGCAAACTTTCCCTCAAAAATCCACGGAAGAAACCATTCTCCGTGACAGTTCCGAATGTTTTCAAAGACACCGCCCGCTTTTCTCTTTCAGACGCACAATCTTTGACGCACTGCACTCACTATCACATTGCTGTATCCGTATGATTTTGAATCCGGTCACCAGATGTTTCGTTTGGCCACGAGTAAACAGAAAGTTTCGTTCCGGGGCTCGCGGATGCCTTTAATGAAATTGATTCAGCATCCATCGCAACAACCGTAGTCCTGTTGGTTTAATTTTCACCCCGTACTTTCGTATTTCGCGTGTACACTTACAAATTGTGGGACCCATGCCTCCTTCACGCAGATTGGTATACACTGTTACGTGTGGCGAGCGCTTCACTAGGTGGCCAGAAGGCCTTCCCCTAACATACTGCACCACTAAGTCTGTTATGCAGCATTGCTTAGACCGTTGGGTATGGCACTACGGATGCCCATCCATTATTACAACTGACCGAGAAAAGCAATTTGAATATTCAGGTTTTTGTACGTTTTGCAATTTTTAGGGACTCACCGCATTTATAAGACTGTGTTTTACCCATCAGCCATCGGCTTAGTTATACGCTTCCACAGCCTGCTTAAAACCACGATCTGCGCCTCCCCTGACCTTAGTTGGAGCGAAAGCCTTTTACTCCTACTCTTAGACTTTTGTAGCGGCGTCAAAGCTGACTTGAATTGTGCAACAGTAGATCCAGCTTACTTCAATAAAATAAGGTTGCTGGCATATTCGGTTGACCTCCGACATCGGGTGGTGTGCCTTCACCTAGCATTGCGTGCCTCCTAACTGGGCGCGTGCGTTCAGCGCAAAGCGTTGCCTTTTGAGAAGACTGGAGAGGTGAAATCGCGTGTCACACTATCTACCTGTGCTCCCGTCTTTTTTGCACCGGCGCAATTCAGCATCCTCTCTAGCCACCCTACATTGGCCATATCAACTCCCTGCAACTTACTCCAAAACCGTTTAATTTAGCCCAGAATGTTCGCCGAACAACGTTGTCCATTGACGGCTCTTTAAACGGGCTTTCCTTGGAAAACCAGTTGCAACTCATCCAAATGCCATCAAACTTGCATATGCACCTGCAATGACGTCCCAAGCAGTAGATACCCTGAAACACAATTTTTCCTTTGACCCAAAAGTTACGCCAACTTAACCCCAGGCAACCGAACGAGGCATTGTACGGGTCACGCTTCCCGTCTGTTTTAAAGGTTTTGTAAAACTTTGTTATTTCTATTAACAAGCTTTTTTCGTCTTTATTCTTAGTCGTGCAGCTTAAACACAAACCTCCCAAGAAATAGGCAGAAAAGCGAAATATTTTGAATACGTTTGCAGCGCGTTTGCTTTTAACATGAGTGCCATGTACCATTACTGTCCTTAAGCAATTTCCACTGACGCTAGCGTAACCACGCTGAGTTCTACCTCCGAGAAACTTAATTTTGAGACTTACCATTACTTCTCTCGAATGGCTCCCCAACCGGCTCAACTCAACCCCCGAGGGACGCGTCAGATCACGCAAGGCCCCTTCCGGACCAAAGGGAAGTTAATCACTGTCAACCGCAGAAAGCCGTGAACAAGTTGGACCCTAAACGAATGGATCGGCGTTATCGACAAAGCGCCGGAATTCTTCGCAAGACTAGACGTCCCGTTTTCTTCGGGGAACGAGGACGCTCGGATTTCTTCGGGGACGAGGACCGTGGACTTAATTGCGGCAGAGGGAGTAAAATCACCCATACGCACCACCTGGTCGGCAGCGCTGGGAATGTCCTGTCGGCCTTTTCGCTGGAAAAGGTAGTATTTTGGTAATAAAGCGGCCCACCCCGACTGCCAACTGATAATGCACTCTGGTACAAACCATCACCATAAATAACTAGCAACAAACTTTTGGACCCGGCGAACGCTGCTACACACCCAATGAATAAACCTCGTAGTCAAGGCTATGCAACCATCCTCACCCATCCTCACCTTCCGCTTTTCCTCAATAACAGTTCCAGCGTAAGATATTATCCTTCAAACTTCTAGGATGAGACCCTTGTAGTGTACCGGAAAAAGCCCGTTCTTTCATTAGTTTGCAACACTAAATTTTACGGTTATTATGACCTTTGAAAAGTCCACTTGTAAAACTGACGATACTTCCGTTGACACGAATCATTTGGTAAATAACTCGCTGCAGCGTTTCTCGCTCTAGTTGATTTTGATTCTACCTTTTGTAGCATGCACAATACAGGTTGGTTTCAGTAGATTCCAACTTCTATGTTCTCTCGTATTTAACACGGCTCTTACGCGGCATTGGTTACTGACTATATTCCGAGGAGCCACCCTACCACTTTGGCGAACGTCCTGCGGTTACTTTTATAGGAGATAATATGTGATTTACTTAGCAATCCTCTTTTTGCCTTGATGGAATTTATGAGAAAAAGTACATTATATCGACAGGTGGTTGGATCCATTCTCTAAAGATATTTTGAATTCAAGTCAAAAGTTCATAGGTGGGAAAATATTATTCCTGCGCTCTATACTTTTGCATCCCAAACAACCTCGAGTTTGATGACTCCTAGGGTTTATGTAGTAATTTACTTAAATTATTAAACTGCATTGCTTACGTGACCAAGACTGTCAATGCACAATAGCTTTCTGCACCGTAGGAACATATATCTACCTTAATTTGGTACAAGCTTTAAAAGTGGTTCTGTTTGGTCAAATTTTGTATGTGTACTCGTGAACATTTCTTGTTGAAGATGTGCACTTTTGTGCCGTTTACTGGAGCACTCATGAATGAAATACAGGGACGCGGCACGTTGCGAGTAGCGGGAGACATGGTGTTTTATAGTTAGTTATTCATGCCAACGTGATTTGCACTTGATAAGCCTGTATAACTGCCACGGATTTAGTATTACTGTCGACATTCAATTAGACTCCCTTGGTTGCCTCGCCCGAATGACCAGTGCACGAAGAAGTATTATAAGTCTCATAAGAGGGGCGGCATGCTCGAAAATTAACTGGTATCCATGTTGTCTTCACTAGCGTAAGCCTATGTATGCCCAACAGAGGTACATAAATATTGCCGGTAGCCCTACGAGCCTCCATGAACAGTGGTTACTTAGTCCAAAACTTCCCAAGACACTGATATCAATATTACCAAGAGGGAAACCACGAATGTTGGCTCCACATGCCTTCAAGAAGTATTCGCTGTTATCCTCTCTGTTCCATAATATCTATTTTATTATGGCGACTAGCATCGAGAAGATTGTTGGCTCCACAGATGTTTGCGACCGGCGGTTATTGAGCCCAAGTTAGCGGCACAGCTGTGTCATTAGTACCGCTGCTGATAAAACATACTTCCAACTGCGCACGCCTCCGTGTAAGTTGTGTACTGTGCCCATATCATTCCTTTGGCTGCTGCTTCAGCATCGCGACTATAGAAGTGAGAGCTGTTGGCTTCACGTGCCTTCCTGACGGGCCTGTATAGGTCATAAACCATTAACATCATAATGGCAACTGGTAAAGTATGCAGTACAGTCACGGCGCGCCTCCAACAAGAGTCCTGATTAGGTTCATGTACATCTCATAGTGGACGACATTGCTGATACGAGCGAAGCCACAGACATGGGCTAAATTAATGTTTTAAGAGTGATGCATGGAATGCGTTTTATCACTGTCATTGATACAAGCTTTACGCGGGTCATGGTATGCAAATGTTTCAATCCCTGTCGCTGCATACGCACTGAAAAATGGCGTAAGCACTGCAACATGGCAATGAAAGAGAACCATGCCAGGTAACTTAAGGCGGACGTTTGCACAGATTCCAAATATTTACATCATTATGAAGAGCGGTTTCCGCGCCTTTAACCTACAATGCGCGAGCACTGAGGAACGGTGTATTGGAAATCGTGCCACAAACATATATGAAACCAATATGCATACATGTAATAATACTAATAGTAATAAAAGTAATAATGTGTCAGCTGTGCGCCGTAACGGCGCTTCGCTGCACCGCGACAAATACCAGTCGCGCGCGGGCTGTTGATTTATATGAGTTACTGGTGAAACTGTTGCAGTACGGAACTGTCCCAACTGACTTCAGCCGTTCCGTCATAGTCACCGTTTGCATGGGTGGCTTACCATTGGAATGCAGCTGCCATGGGGGAATCAGTCTGATCAGCATCGCCTCCAAATCGTTTGCCTCTCAAATGCTTCACAGACTAGATGCTACTTATGAAAGCCATATTCATGAAGAGCAAGTAGGATTTCATCGAGTTTGTGTCTGCATGGACCACATCTTTACTTTGCTTCAGTTGTTGGGGCACCTTCCCACATATTGGCGGCCCACAGTTGTCGTGTTTATTGATAGCGAAGGTGCATTCGATTCGGTGGATAAATGTGCACTTCGGAACTGTCTAATACGGAAGGTTGTACCTGAGAAATATGTACATATTATCCGAGCATAATACGCTTGTAGCTCGGCCAGAGTGAGGGCTTATGGGAAGCTGTCTTTGCCCGTTAATATCACCAGTGGTGTGAAACAAAGATGCCCGCTGTCATCTTTCCTATTTAACTTCCCTATTGACGAAGCCACGGTAATCCCGTGCACAATGCCAATGCATTTGCAATTGCTGACGATGAACGTATACGTATATTTTATCTACTTCCATGCAAGAGCATCGGATTTATGTAAGCATTGATCTGAACCCTTTAGGGTGCAGCCTCTAGCAGGTCTAGAAATATACCTATTTATTTATTTATTTATAAGACATGACTAAGAAGGTGTGGATCTGCTAACAGGAGAACGACTTCTTGACTTGGAGTATTCTGATGGTATTGCCCTACTACGTGACAGCTCCCAGACGCGCCAAGCGGCACTGGATAAGTTAGCACTGGCTGTCAGCCGCTTCATGCTTGGCTTTGCACCATCAAACTACAAAGCGTTACTCAAAGATTGACGTGAACCGCCTCCTTCACTGCATTTGTTGGGGATCAGCCAGAAGTCTTTCAACAATTCACATAACTGGGAAGTTGGATCAGCCCATGTGGGATTGAAGAGGAGATCACGAACCGTATAGCAACCGCTGGAGAAGCTTTTGCTTACCTTCGCTACTTATAGTGTTGGCGCGGCTTCACTCTCGCCCTGAAGGGTAGGATGTAAAATGCTGCTGTACTTTCGACCCTACTGTACGATTGTGCAACCTGACCCCTTATCTCAGCGGATAGAAAGAGGCTAGTTACGTTCGAGCACTGGTGCCTTCGCAATTTAGCTTACCTCTGGAGGGGACACCGCGTGAGAAACGAGCGTGTTCGACGCCTTCTTTTCGGCACAGGAAAAGGAAACGAACGGCTCAGTACCGTTATTTCACGCACTAGCCTCCGATGACTTAACCACGTGTTGCGCATGCCATCCCACCGCCCCCCGCGATATGCGTTGTTTGCGCGCCGAAGGTGTTGATGAAAGAAGAGCTGGGGTGGCCAAGCTCTGACTTGGTCGGGAGGAATGAAGACCCTCAGTTACGAGCTGGCCTCGGTTATAGCATGTCTTCTTCCTGGTTGGGGTCCAAAAGAAGATGAACACGTTTTGCTGGATCCACCTGCTGATATGATTGGAAACCGAAGTCCCTGGCGTTCGTGCTGTGAGTTTCTTTGTCCCACCCTATTCCTTTTTAACCTCCCCTCCTACCACGATCTCATTATTTAACATTTTATTATTTTGCATATGTATTTACTTATTGCTGCATAGTAGACGACATATAACTTACAGGAACGATGCACATCTATTACCGGTAGCTCAGCTGGCTTGTAGTTGGTGCATTTTATGCACCTTTTTCTTTTAGGTATTGCGTCACAGAAGCTGAGGTGTTTCTCACCTCTAGCTGACGTGTATAACAGTTACAATGATGGTGTGACTGCACTTACCATCCTCGCGCAGGTGGTGCTGATTTTCTAGTCAACTCAGCCCTTACCATATTCACGACGTATACTCCGGGCGCTCGCAGATCCTGTTTATATTTCATCCGTGCAACTGAAAGCTGTGTTGGTCGATAGAAGCCCGATAGGGCTGAGGGAGGTCTAGTTCATGTCATCCGTAAACATTCGTCGCATAGGTGTTTAGTGATGATGAAGTTTATTCGACCCCACCTTAAATGCCAGAAGTTCTCATGCGGTGCTGTTTCAATTTGTTTCGCTACTGTGTTCTCTATCTTGTATTGCATGCTCCCATACATCATTTCGTAAGTTGCCCACTATATTTATGATGTGGCAAATCCGTCTCTTCTAAACCTTGCTTATAAATTCCCTGACTTTGTCATGGACGTGGTTTTCAACTTAGAAGTCGAAGTACTAGAGGCTTTTGTTCGCTTACCTGTGCATGAAACAGTACGCTCGTTATGCGGATGCCTGTATCATCCTTAAAACCTGACCTGACCACTCGGTGCCAGCGACCAAGCTCGTCAGTAACGTTTTCGCGGGTATGGCTAATAATCGTCCCTACGGGGTCCATATATATGGCTCCCCAAGCAGGAAGCTTAGTCTCTACCCGAGGCCAAATTAGAAGTGATGGCATTCATGCGTACAGTTAGTGGGGTGTAGGCACTGATAACAAACTGACACTTAATAGCCACCCGCGACTTCAAAGCTTTAAACGAGTCTGCCAGTCGGACCGCACACATCCTTCTACTGATTGGGATGCAGCTCTGGAGGCCAATTAGTATCTACCTGAGATGATCCATTTCGCTTGCCGTCCGCATCACCGCAGGTCAGTGCATCGCATATATACACCTGACTTTTAGAACGCCAGTAGATATCCGCCGCCCGGATTCCTTGTTCGGTGGTGCACTCCTGTCTCGGAGTGCATTATGCCTTTCTTTTCACGGGATACAAACCATTTCTCAATGTTCAAGCTTTTTGGGTTACGAGCGATTTACACGCCCATCCGCAAGGTCAGACATATTTGTGACTGGTTTGGACGTCATAAACCGTTACTGCATTATGCTCCTGTACTTAGATTAGCCAAGTCCGTCAAACATTGGTTATTATGTGACACTTCACTATATCTTTCTGGTACACCTGTAGTTGACGAACATTGGTGTCCACCATCATCTTGCATACACCGTTGCATTAATCCTGCCTCACATTTATGCAGTCTATGTCTATTGATGAGAATTACATCTTCCGCCTGTCCGCAAACTAGCGGATAGCAGCAATGATGTGTAGCAGAAATGGACAATACCTCATTTCGGAAAGCAACTGCATGTGAGATTGTCTGCTCATAAGGCCCGCACTTGCGGTCGGTTTTTCTTCTATATTGCACAAGTCCATATGCACCTTAGTCACAGATTGCGAGGTGGCACGGCCATGCCAGGTCATCATGTGTATCTCACCGAATTCAACGGTATTTTATTTCCAGATACTCATTTCCTGCACATATATATATTGAATGATCCACGCTGTCTGCCTGGATGTGCCAAAACATGGGTACCGCTTGAATCTGTACGTCAACCTTGCCGGCCGGTGGCCGAGTGGTCTGCACGTTTGCTTTGCAACCATAAGGTTACTGTTTCGAATCCACGTAGGGGTGGGTGTCCCCGTGTTATACTCAGCCCGCGCGCGACTGGTATTTGTCGCGGTACAGCGAAGCGCCGTTACGGCGCACAGCTGACACATTATTATTTTTATTATTATTAGTATTATTACATGTATGCATATTGGTTTCATATATGTTTGTGGCACGAGTTCCAATACACCGTTCCTCAGTGCTCGCGCATTGTAGGTTAAAGGCGCGGAAACTGCTCTTCATAATGATGTAAATATTTGGAATCTGTGCAAACGTCCGCCTTAAGTTACCTGGCATGGTTCTCTTACATTGCCATGTTGCAGTGCTTACGCCATATTTCAGTGCGTATGCAGCGACAGGGATTAAACTTTTGCATACCATGACCCGCGTAAAGCTTGTACCAATGACAGTGATAAAACCCATTCCATGCATCATTCTTAAAACTTTAATTTAGCCCATGTCTGTGGCTTCGCTCGTATCAGCAATGTCGTCCGCTATGAGATGTACATGAACCTAATCAAGACTCCTGTTGGAGGCGCACCGTGACTGTACTGCATACTTTACCAGTTGCCATTATGATGTTAATGGTTTATGACCTATATAGGCCCGTCAGGAAGGCACGTGAAGCCAACAGCTGTCACTTCTATAGTAGCGATGCTGACGCAGCAGCCAAAGGAATGATATGGGCACAGTACACAACTTACGCGGAGGCGTGCGAAGTTGGAAGTATGTTTAATCAGCGGCGGTACTAATGACACAGCTGTGCCGCCAACTTGGGCTCAATAAACGCCGGTCGCAAACATCTGTGGAGCCAACAATCTTCTCGATGCTAGTCGCCATAATCAAATAGATATTATGGAACGGAGAGGATAACAGCGAATACTTCTTGAAGGCATGTGGAGCCAATATTCGTGGTTTCCCTCTTGGTAATATTGATATCCGTGTCTTGGGAAGTTTTTGGACTAAGTAACCACTGTTCATGGAGGCTCGTAGAGCTACCGGCAATATTTATGTACCTCTGTTGGGCATACATAGGCTTACGCTGGAGAAGACAACATAAATACCGGTTAATTTTCGAGCATGCCGCCCCTGTTATGGGACTTATAATACTTCTTCGTGCACTGGTCATTGGGGCGAGGCAACCAAGGGAGTCTAATTGAATGTCGACAGTAATACTAAATCCGTGGCAGTTATACAGGCTTATCAAGTGCAAATCACATTGGCATGAATAACTAACTATAAAGCACCATGTCTCTCGCTACTTGCGACGTGTCGCGTCCCTGTATTTCATTCATGAGTGTTCCAGTAAACGGCACAAAAGTGCACGTCTTCGACAAGAAATGTTCACGAGTACACATACAAAATTTGACCAAACAGAACTACTTTTAAAGCTTGTACCAAATTAAGGTAGATATATGTTCCTACGGTGCAGAAAGCTATTGTGCATTGACAGTCTTGGTCACGTAAGCAATGCAGTTTAATAATTTAAGTAAACTACTACATAAACTCTAGGAGTCATCAATCTCGAGGTTGTTTGGGATGCAAAAGTATAGAGCGCAGGAATAATATTTTCCCACCTATGAACTTTTGACTGGAATTCAAAATATCTTTAGAGAATGGATCCAACCACCTGTCGATAAAATGTACTTTTTCTCATAAATTCCATCAAGGCAAAAAGAGGATTGCTAAGTAAATCACATATTATCTCCTATAAAAGTAACCGCAGGACGTTCGCCAAAGTAGTAGGGTGGCTCCTCGGAATATAGTCAGTAACCAATGCCGCGTAAGAGCCGTGTTAAATACGAGAGAACATAGAAGTTGGAAGCTACTGAAACCAACCCGTATTGTGCATGCTACAAAAGGTAGAATCAAAATCAACTAGAGCAAGAGACGCTGCAGCGAGTTATTTACCAAATGATTTGTGTCAACGGAAGTGTCGTCAGTTTTACAAGTGGACTTTTCAAAGGTTATAATAACCGTAAAATTTAGTGTTGCAAACTAATGAAAGAACGAGCTTTTTCCGGTACACTACAAGGGTCTCATCCTAGAAGTTTGAAGGATAATATCTTACGCTGGAACTGTTAGTGAGGAAAAGCGGTAGGTGAGGATGGGTGAGGATAGTTGCATAGCCTTGACTACGAGGTTTATTCATTGGGTGTGTAGCAGCGTTCGCCGGGTCCAAAATTTTGTTGCTAGTTATTTATGGTGATCGTGTGTACCAGAGTGCATATCATTGGGCAGTCGGGGTGGGCCGCTTTATTACCAAAATACTAACTTGTCCAGAGAAAAGGCCGACAGGACATTCCCAACGCTGCCGACTAGGTGGTGCGTATGGGTGATTTTACTCCCTCTACCGCAATTAAGTCCACGGTCCTCGTCCCCGAAGAAATCTGGGCGTCCTCGTTCCTCGAAGAAAACGGGACGTCTAGTCTTGCGAAGAATTCCGGCGCTTTGTCGACAACGCCGATCCATTCGTTTAGGGTCCAACCTGTTCATGGCTGTCTGCGGTTGACAGTGATTAACTTCCCTTTGGTCAGGAAGGGGCCTTGCGTGATCTGACGCGTCCGTCGGGGGTTGAGTTGAGCCGGTTGGGGAGCCATTCGAGAGATGTAATGGTAGTTCTCAAAATTAAGTTTCTCGGAGGTAGAACTCAGCGGGGTTACGCTAGCGTCAGTGGAAATTGCTTAAGGACAGAAATGGTACATGGCACTCATGTTAAAAGCAAACGCGCTGCAAACGTATTTAAAATATTTCGCTTTTTTGCCTATTTCTTAAGAGGTTTGTGTTTAAGATGCACGACTAAGAATAAAGACGAAAAAAGCTTGTAAATAGAAATAACAAAGTATTACAAAACCTGTAAAACAGACGGGAAGCGTGACCCGTACAATGCCTCGTTCGGTTGCCTGGGGTTAAGTTGGCGTAACTTTTGGGTCAAAGGAAAAATTGTGTTTCAGGGTATCTACTGCTTGGGACGTCATTGCAGGTGCATATGCTTGTTTGATGGCATTTGGATGTGTTGCAACTGGTTTTCCAAGGAAAGCCAGTTTAAAGAGCCGTCAATGGACAACGTTGTTCGGCGAACATTCTGGGCTAAATTAAACGGTTTTGGAGTACGTTGCAGGGAGTTGATATGGCCAATGTAGGGTGGCTAGAGAGGATGCTGAATTGCGCCGGTGCAAAAAAGACGGGAGCACAGGTAGATAGTGTGACACGCGATTTCACCTCTCCAGTCTTCTCAAGAGGCAACGCTTTGCGGTGAACGCACGCGCCTAGTTAGGAGGAACGCAATGCTAGGTGAAGGCATACCACCCGATGTCGGAGGTCAACCGCATATGCCAGCAACCTTATTTTATTGAAGTAAACTGGATCTACTGTTGCACAATTCAAGTCAGCTTTGACGCCGCTACAAAAGTCTAAGAATAGGAGTAAAAGGCTTTCGATCCAACTAAGGTCAGAGAAGGCGCAGTTCGTGGTTTTAAGCTGGCTGTGGAAGCGTATAACTAAGCCGATGGCTGTTGGGTGAAACACAGTCTTATAAATGCGGTGATTCCCTAAAAATTGCAAAACGTACAAAACCTAAATGTTGAAATTGCTTTTCTCGGTCAGTTGCAATAATGGATGGGCATCCGTAGTGCCATACCCAACGGTCTAAGCAATGCTGCATAAAAGACTTAGTGGTGCAGTATGTTACGGGAAGGCCTACTGGCCATCTAGTGAAGCGTTCGCCACACGTAACAATATATACCAATACGCGTAAAGGGGGCATGAGTCCCACAAGTTGTAAGTGTACACGCGAAATACGAGAGTACGGAGTGAAAATTGAACCAACAGGACTACGGTTGTTGCGATGGATGCTGAATCACTTTCATTGAAGGCTTCCGCGAGCCCTGGAACGAAACTTTCTGTTTACTCGTGGCCAAACGAAACGTCTGGTGACCGGTTTCAAAATTATACGGATGCAGCAAAATGGTAGTGAGTGCAGTGCGCCAAAGATTGTGCGTCTGAAAGAAAAAAGCGGGCGGTGTCAATGAAAATCTTTGGAACTGTCACGGAGAATGGTTTCTTTCGTGGATTTTTGAGGGAAAGTTTGCAAATGCAACGAACTAGAATGCAGTGTGCGCTGTATTTCCAAAATCAGCCTAAGCGCTGCCACGGCGGCAAGCTCGACGGTAGGTTAAGACTGAATTGTGAATTTGGCTCGTGAGAGAGTGTCTGCGATAGGATTGTTTGCACAGGAGACATGACGAATATCAGCGGTGATAGGCGTAACAAATCTAGGTGTCTTTTTACCCGTGGTGTGTATTTGTCGCCAGCGGAGTGGTTAGTTGTGTTTAGTTCAGACAGTTAAAGCGCGACATTTGAGTGTGTACAGGAAGTGACGGATGGTTAGGTAAATGGCGAGCAGATCTTTGCGAAAGGTGATGTAGCGGGACTCCACTGGCTGCAGACTCTTATTGAAGAACCTAATGGATTGTTTTTGCTTACTAACATGTTGTTGGGAAGCGGCTGCTACAGCGATGCGTGAGGCTCCATTCGAACTAGAAATGTGCTTTGTCGATTCGGAATGCACGTGGAGGGCTATGTTGGAGATAGCATCCTTGAGCTCCGAAAAGGTTGTCTGCGCTCTGTCTAGGAAAGCAAAGTTACTTAGGTTTGTTTCCTTCGGTTATGTTAGTTCAAAACTATGTGAGCTGAACGCTAGGTGCAATGAAACTTCGATATTCTTAGGCATAAACACAATATCGTGTGAGGTGCTTGAATGAAGTCGGAGCTAGGAACTTCTTGATTGTCTGGATCACACCAGGATTGACTTCGGTACCAGACATGGAAATGAAGTATCACAGAAATTCAACCGTTGATTTGTTTAGTTTGCACTTAGTCGGTTTTACTGTGCTACCTTGATAGGTTAATCACTGGAAGAGATTTCGAAGATGACCAAGGCGCTTTTGTTCCGACGAACTGGCTAATAAAATACCACCGAAGTAGGAATAAGCGAAGTCCAGGTCACGAGTGAGATGGTGGCTAAAGCTTTGGTTGTTTGGTGCGACGTTGCCCAATCAAAATGTAATCCTTACAAATTCAAACAAGCCGGAAGCAGTAAACGGCTTTTTAAGGAATGCCAATGTTTTCTACAGGTATATGTTGCTGAGCGCTTACTCGATTAATATTGCTAAAGATCATCTTACCTGTAAGGCATGCGGTAAACTCTTTAATGCGTGGGATAGAATACTTAACTGTGTCGGTTAACCGACTGAGCGCGTGGTAATCACAGCAAGGACGCCGGGCAAAAGATTTCGTGGGGGCCATGTGCAGAGGAGAGGAGCAAGCGCTAGCGGAGCGGCGGATTATTCCAAGTTGGAGTATGTGCTCAAACTCCTCCGTAGCTACCTTCAGTTTCTTAGGCGATAATCAACGTGGACGCCATGAGACGGGTATGCCGCTCGTCTGTATTTGGTGCGCGACTAGTTATGCCAAGAGCAAGTAGCTTTTAATGGCAAAACAAGCTGCAATATTTAGGAAAGCTGTTGGTGTTTTCTGAGGAGGTCAGGAAAAGCGTGGACCGGTGTTTTAGATGTGAGGTCGGTGGCGATGCCACCTACACGGAATATCGCTTCATTGTCGACCTTCAGCAGAGCTTTCGCATCGACCCAGTGTTTGAAATCCCTAAGCAGTTCCATGCCGATGATGGCACAGGAGAATGCAGGGACGGTGTATGCCCAGCGAAACGTGCGACGAAAACCTAGGTACAGAGTATGCTTGGGATGAGCGTAGGTGGCTGTTAGCGTGCTATTAGCCGAAAATAGGCTAGTCGAAAAACGATCGATCGGCTTACCTGTCACAAGGTAGTCATTCTGACGTCCGTCCCGGTATCAACTGGGTACCGAATCTAGGAACTATAATAAATACTGTGGATTAGAGGACTTTGGAATTCGCCGAAATCGTTAGTCGTCACTACGAGCTGGTCTGAATGTTTCCCTGCTTCGCGGCGGAGAAGCTGCATAATTGCTCGCACTTACGTAGTTTTTTACCAAAACTCGAGTGGTAATAGTGCACGTCTGATATATTACGCTTTGTGCGATAGGATGATGAGCTAGATCGGCTGTGCTGCTTACGGTGCAGGGAGCGTTTCTCGATTTTGTGTTGTAATGTCGCTATTTGCCAAAGATAAAGCGTCGATTGCTAACTGCTCACTAGTCGTAGTTGGCGCTAAGGCTGCTACGGGGCTAAATCAAGTGAATGTTCCAGATCCGTTTGTTAGCTGATGCGGTTCGATGACGCGGTCTTTTAGTACTACAACTGCATCGAGAGGCAGTGATCTTACGACGGCGTAGATGGCCTGTGTGTTTTCCGAGTGGGGTTGCATCCACCTTATGCGAAGAATCTCGGCCTCCATGTTGGATGTTCCTTACAATATTGCATCTGTCGCAAAAAAGCTGAAAGCATCCTGTCTCCTAGCTGCAGTTCCTTAACTGCTGCTGCAGTCGGAACTTTTCAGTCGGAGTAAATCGCAGGATGATCACCTGCTGTAAAGTCACATATTTTGCATCGGAAGGAGGGCAAGCTATGATGTATTTTACCTGAGAGGATACACTTTGCGGAAACCAAGCTATGAATGGATGTCTGTTAGCATTAAGAAAAGAATTTTACAATATTAAAAATTAGATACCAAATACGCACACAAAAGGGTTCATTCTTAAAAATAGTATATGGGGCAGGTAGCAAGCAAGGCGACAGTGAGTAATGAATAAAAGCTACGGAAAAGAGTTCGCCAAAATAAAGGGTTAAAAGTGACGAACAGCGTGTTCTAGAATGGTGTCACTAATTGGTTAGGACGCCTGGAATACTAGTCGGTAATCGACGACACGTAAGAGCTGTTTCAAATAAGGGACAGCATATAAGTTGGAAGCGACTGAACCCAAAGTATATTGTCCAAGGTATAAAAATGTGAAGCGATTCAGGCAGAGCAAAATCGGGGCGGTGTGTTACTCACCAAAACGATTTTACGTCAACGGTATTGCTGTCACTAAAACCAGTGGATATTTTGAAAGTTAAAACAACTGTAAAAGCCAGTATTGTTAAATACTAAAAGACCGTGCTTTCCGGTACACTGCAAACGCACAGATCAGTTATTCGTAGGTACACGCATGTCGCTTTTTTAAAATAATGCTGGTAACAGCTTGCTTCCAGTCCATTGACGAAGTACAACTTTAAAGCGATATTCCAAACAGCTAAGTGTGGAGCCCGGAGACTTTCCTTGCTTTCAGTATACACTTGAAAATTTGGCAAGTTTTGTCCTGCGCGTTATGTGCAGCAGTGCCGTCGGCCCTGAGCTATACCGGTATGGACGGATTTAAACTACTGTTTCTGTTAACATAATAGTAGTAGCTAAAGTATCTCGTTCTATTTGCTAACGAAGCCAAGCCGATATTATATAACTGTTGCAAAGGCTACTCACTTCATGTTAGCGCCTAAGAGGGTCATCAGAATATTCGAGAGAATGGTGACGTCTGTTAAGCAATTTACGAGAAAATGCGTCGATCTATGTTGGCTTGTAACTCATTTTTTGACCGACTAGGAGTGTGGGAAGCGTAATAGCAGACGTCTGATTTAAATCTGCTGCGAGCAATCAGAATTTGCTTGTCAGGTGAATCGACACTGGTGAAACATTTTGCTTTCCTACCGTTGCGCAAAATTTCGTACGCTAGGTATCTAAACCATTAATGCTAAGTTCTTTGCCGACCCACATAAAGATATGGCTGCATGACCAGCGAGGATGCTCAGCGGCTTCTAGGAGAAACCATAAACTTGGTATTTTACAAAGTCCACTGTAGTTGTACTGTCCAGATCCAACACGGAAGGATTTGATGCTCCAGATACCTAGTGGGTTGATCTATAATCTAGCGCTAAGCTACTTTCATCGCTAAATCAACATGCTCAGTGGCCGCACCTCCAACTTCTGCAAAAGAGTGTTTCGGCTACTTGACTTCAGGTACAATAAAAGCTCTGTGTTCAAATGTCTTAACCGTTGGGCTCTACCCTACATCCGGAGGTAGGGCATTCCAAGGGTCAGCCATCCTGCAGGATAACCAAAAGTCAGCCCTCATCGGATCGGCTCGAGCCTCGTTCAGGTTTCCTGGATGTCTACAAAGAGTCGGCAATAGCACAGGAAGGAGAATGCGAGATACTTCCGGATAAATATGCCCAGATAAAATGTGATGATCAATGTGTAGATCACATTGGTGACGCCAATAGTGCAAAATAAATAGACCCATACTAAGCACTTTCTCAGGATAAAGCACATGTGTTAGCCAACGAGTCAAGTTCGATCAATTCCTCAAAAGCCGCTCCACTGCCATATTGTCAAGCGAAAAGCCAGTGGGCGGGCTTGGTCGCGGTGCAGTAAAACCGGATCACTTGGGTTGACCTTTTGGTTTAGAATGTAATACACACATAGCAGTGTTTTGATAACATTATTATGATGTTTGTTCATCTAATAATGGTGTAGAAACTATCGTCTGCTGTAGTTATGTACTCATAAGCTTTTGTTATAATATGTATACCATCGCCAAAGTTCCTCACTAATGGGGATATCTTCGGGGAACCTGGACTCTCAGTCTGTCGGGAACCGGTTTGAAGGTCAAAGCAAACTGGCACAGCCAGGAGCATTATAGAAACGTGTGATAAAAATTTGTAGTTAGTTTGTAAGTAATATAAAGAAGCGTTTAACAGATGTATATAGAAAAAGGTGTCCTGTAGCTTTTCAAGAGCTCTAATTTACTATTACCATGGTAGCTTGTCCTCGCAGTTTCCAAAAGCATAAATAGATGAAAAGTTAACTAATGATGTTGAAAAAGTAAATAGTGTCACGTTAATCGGCAAAAGAGAAATGCCATTATAAGGAATTAAATGAATAGTAATAAACGTAAAGTTAATGGGAAATGCGTGTTATTGCTTTTTTCACTTGAACCGATGTGATTACATTTTTGGTTAACACCTAGGCAGAAAAGTTAGCTTGAGAAGGAAAAATAGGGGAAAGAACGGAATTGGCTTCGCGAATAATCTGTAAGTAACGCTGCAAACGGATGTGGCACATGCAGGCAAGTGACAATGCCATAGAAACATTCATATGTACGAAAATTACTTGTCACGGAGTGCGTATGTGTAAGCTAAAAGTGTAATGTACCGGAAATCACGCTCTTGCAGTATTTTGCCACATCGAATTTTACGGTTGTTTTAACCTTCCAAACGTGCACTTGTTTTACTGCCGGCACTTCCGTTTACGCACATCGTTTTGGTGATCCTTTTACTGCACCGTTTCTTGCCCGGGTGGATTCTATTTCTTCTTTTGTAACCTGCACAATATACGTTAGGTTCAGTCGTTACATATTCTCTACTGTCCAGTATTTGACGCGCATTTTATTACGGACTAGTATTCTAAGCTTTACCTAACAGTTGGTGACCCCGGTGCTGAGTACGCTCTCCGCCAGTTCATATTTTCATACTGGTGAGCACGTTCCAGTGAACTTGTAAAATATTACTTTTAACCATATTGTTTTATCACCTACCACAATTTTGTCTGCCTTTTGCAATCGATTATCTAGAGGATGAGTTATTTCCATACGCGGTTAGCGCCGTTGGGCCTTTCATGGTTAATTCTGTTACGTTAGCAATCCACCGTTTTAGGAGGCTGATTGTTATTGTTTTTGCAAATATAATGCAACCTTTTGCCATGTAAAATCAGCTTATACCTCGCCCTCCTCAGAGTATACCCTAACAGTTGAGAGATACCATATTTTGCCCTTTTTTGTAACTAAACGCAAAACTCGTAAACATGACATTCTTCAACAAATCACGGCTTCTGACGTGGTCTAGTTGCAGCAATTATTTACCGATCTGCATCCAGGACGTAGGCTGCACACAGTATTATTGCTGGAAATGCAACAACTCATCTGCACGTCTAACACAGAATTAGAGATCCTCTTTGAGCTGTAGCTGAAACGCCTTCCTGAAAGCAAGAAGTCTATCTTTTCTGGAGCAAGTGTGCTGCCATTCACAGCAATTGCAGGTCTAACAGACCAAGTCATGGAATGGCACCAGCCAGAGACTAAATCCCATGGACTTAAGCAGTTTTATTCTAACGCAACCAACCCAACAACAGCGACTAGCCAGCGGTCGGCAGTTGACGCTTTATCATCGCAGCTAGCGTCGCTACAGTGCAAGACGGTGGAAAGCATTTGAAACCGTATACTTCGCAGCCTCTCTGGATTGCGGCAACATCGCACAACACCGGGTGCCACTGTTTGCTGTATTTTTCACCCGCGTTTCCCTAATAAATTCCGTAAGTGCGTACAGCCATGTAGATAATCTGCAACGGATGGTCCTCCAAGCTGATTCGTAATGGTGTTTAACGGCGTCGATAAAGATTGTCGTCGTCTCATCTACATTAGGGCTTATGATTCCTAGACCTGTATCTTGGTTGACACCGAGGCGCATGTTAGCGACATTCCCTCCTAATCCAACTCGTCGCCTAATCCAGCCTCGTCAGGTCGAATTGCTGTTATCCGAATGCATTCATACTTCAGAGACGTTACCCCAGTTTGTTCGTCTGGTCCAGCGATCAGTTTATACTTTTTGGAAAGATACGTGGGTTTCACCACTCTTTATCCATAAACTCTACTCACCCTGATCCTAACATTTTCTTATAGCCCTTCCTGTTTTCATTTCTTCTTCAACTAAAGATGCAGCTCAATATGCCCTGCCGTAATCTATTTGCATTGACCAGCCTATTTATTTTTGACTGCACCTATGGTACTGAGGCTTAAGCGGTATACACTCTGCAGATGCAAAAATATGTTTCCCTTACAACTATAGCCTAATTGACCTGTTCACCCGTAGTTGCTATGATCTTTTTTCCAACTTTATTGCACGTTCTGTTTAAACGCGCTGACTAATCCAGTTTTGCCAGATCGACCCGCTCACCGATTTCTCTGAATCTTCTGTGACAGTAGCACTCTCGCGAGCTTGCTGACCCAACCACCTGTTTGTTTTACTTGGAGAGCCTTTGGGCATTTCCACATTTTAGCAGTGTTTCTTGGCATTTGCCTCCCCTTTTAATACGCTGCTATATAAACTGACTGCTCTTGCTATGCACTGTAATCTAGTTGCCCTTAGCTTCACTTAAGCTGACAAGCAATTCCTGATGGCTTTCACTAAGGTTGATTGAGGCATTCGTATACCATTTTTCTACTTTATCCTTGCACCTTTCCCATACCCGTACTTTACGCTGAACACTGTGAACGCATTTATCTCTCTTTAGACCAGGCGCTATACAGAACCTGCTTCAAGCGATGTAGTATTAGGCTGAACCACACCCGAGGCGCGATGTAAGAAGGCTCCTGTATATCAAATACACTGAACTAAATTACGTGGTAAAAGGAACCAGGAACCACTGTATGCAATTGTACATTTAATCTTGTTTATCGATGCATACTAGTCTGTGTGTCTGTTTGGTTGTCTTTTGTTCGTTGCTAGTTTTGCTGGTATTTCCACAGTTACGGCGGCCAACGCATGACGGTTCATTATCTGACAATGATTTGTCCACCCTCAACAGCCAGCCGAACAAAAAATTAATGTGTTTACCTGGAGCTCATCTGCATATTATCATTCCGATGATACTAATTATTTTTCGATGAGGTCATCCTTTTGGCAATTTGAAGAGATGCAGCACGCACGGTGTATAAACAAAGGGGCTACCTACTTCGCAACCACATTGCCACAACTTGCTCCCTGGAGGTGTCTTTACAGCGAACGCTTGTTCCTGCATAGAAACAGATTAATCTGTTACAAGTAGATTTTTCGATATGCACACTGAGCCTTGATCAATTGGGTTTGAAGTGTTACATTCCTGCAAGAATATTTTAATACTTCACCTACCTTGGGTTTTTCTGATGGCATCTCGTGGCTCCATTAATTGACATAAAGACAAATTTTCTTACTAATTACAGCTGGGAAGTACCTTTGCTCCTTACTGTGTACAAGCTGTACCTTTACATGGCCTGAACTCATAGGTTCGGTCCTAGTACTCTGCTATTTCACCAATGGTCTTATTAGCTTCAACGCCAAATGCCTGTGGATCATGCATTTGTATGACGTGTCGTATTTTCGTTTGATGGGACACATTTAGACATCTGGATCAACTGCACTCTCCGCCTGAAATGTCCAGCGTGAATACCTGGACAAGAGGCCTTCATACCAGCACCAGTATACTACAAAGGGAAAGCCAACTTCCATTAAAACGCAATATTTGCACGCCTTTGCAATCCATCACTTGACTTTCCTGGACATTTCATCTCTTGACCGGTTTCAACGAGGAAAGGCAGACCTGGATTAGTTAACGCGGCTAGCCAGTGCAGCGAATTAGAGCACATATGAATGCGAATAGCCGAGTGTACTTTCGGTCCAGGAGATACATGGCCAATTATTCCTTAGCATTCAAACGGATTGACGGCAGTGTTCCAGGAGGTGGTGAACTATGCCTGGCAAGCGTTCTACTTACAAAAAGACGCAAATGTCCACTTATGAACCCTGCGAAGTGCCGGACGTGAATTACCGCCGAATAAATTCACTGCGCCAAAACTCACGCTGGCAAGTTAAGTCAAGCAACTTTTCACCTCATTTTGGTGTATTTTGGATATGTACACTGAAAAGACACGTCCTTTTTCTGCCATCCGTGTCCACTTAATTTATAACGCTGTTTCACATGCTTGACACTAGGCTTTCGCCACACGCATAAGGATTCCGTTCCTGACCAGTGCATTTGTTATTTCGGTAGCCTTGGTATATTTTGCGAACAGCGTATACCATGCAAATCAACTTCCATCTTGCGGAAAAGGCCCTCGTAAAGTCCTGATCACGCGTGATGTGGTGTACATTGAAATACTCGTGAATAACTTATTTATTTATTAATTTAGGTGGGCCGCTTAATTCGTTGTCGACTAGCCCTAGTGCCGCCAATGACAAACAACTAGCCCTTTACGGTCATCAGTCACTTACCTCGGACCAAGGACTTTGGCGCACGTTCCGATGGGTATTCACCGGCCATGCGGTCTTCTTCGCCATCATCGGCATTGACATACTGATGCGTTTCAAACGCTCGGTCGATGGAAAACGTCGGAAGATAGTCTAACATGCAACCGAACTTAATGCCCGTGGCACCACAGCCGATGTCGCATAACACCAGCCTACGCATTTCTTCAGACCTAGCCAATAAACGCAGCTTTACCCATGGCAAAAGAGGTTGAGCATAACATACGGACGAATGTCTTACCCGTTTAATGTCGTCCACGCTGCCTGTCGCTCCAGAAAATTAAAGTGGCTACGGCGATGTTTGAGCATATGCTTTAACCTGGAATAATCCACCCTCCCACCAGCCCTTAGCCTGCTCCCTTGCAGTTGATACCCAAGAAAACTAGAGACTTGCGCTCATGCGGTGATTACCGCGCACACAAACGGCTAACCATCCCAGATAGGCATCACAGCCTATATATGCAAGACGTTATCGCATGCGTTACAAGTAAGACGGGCTTCAGCAATAAAGCTCGATTTCGTGCGTATCATCTGTAGAAGAAAAGGACATTAATAAAATATCCGCTAGCACTTCTTTAGTGTTGTTTGAAGTTTTAATAAGAGATGTTATGAGCGTATTCACCCATTCGTGATCTTTAAGACAAGTCCAGCGTGGATAGCTGGACATAGTCTGCGCAATTAGAAAAGAATCTAATAGATGCAGCCAGACTCCGTTAACATAAAGCTTACTCATCTGCACCACTGATCATTCCACTCTACGACATCTTTCCTTCTTTGACTGGTTTCATGTTCCACTGCCGGTTCATTTCCAAGCCATTGGTCAAATATCCAAGCATTTCGGACGTCAACGGACTGCGAATAGCAGAATGCAAAATCAGTCTGTACGATGCACCGCCGGCTTGCACTACTGTTCAACAGAAGTTACGGTACTGTTCCAACACACGGTGAGTTTTCGCATGGCATTCCTTTTATCCATAAAAGCCATAAATGTGCGCTTATCAACACTGTAACATGGCGGATGTGAATCGCCCCTGAATAAATGCACATGTGAACACTATTTACTGACGCAGACATCATACTTCTGCATACAAGTTGTGCAACCTATTTTAATATGAAGAATGCTTTCATAGAATAATAGACATTTGGAGTTTTAATGGACACCGAATGCACCGAATCCTTGCTTTGGCTCTAGTGCTCCTATATTGCTACATGGCGAAGTCAAGCCGAACCTGCATAATGATACAACAGTTATGACTGAGTTTTACTCGCCCCAACGCCATCAGGTTCCTAGGTCAGACTATTACCTGACAAAGGCTAACTAGTATGAACTACCACACTTCGGTTATACCTTCCAATATGACGAATGTTATTATTATAAAGCATCCATGCTTGTTGACATATATAACCACGCCTGCGCAGGCGCGCCACATTTTACCGAGAATATACCAATTAAATATTTATGTAATTATTGTGACTAAGCAACGCAGCACAAACCTTTTAAAGATTTATCAACTATGTCACTCTTGACCTGGACTTTGCTTATTCCTACTTCGATGAAATTTTAGTAGCCAGTTCGTCGGGTAAATATAACTTGACCCATTTCAAACCAACTTCAGGGTTTGACCCAACACTGCGTCAATTTTAAACCAACTTATTGCGGACGCAGTAAATCAACTGTAGAATTCCCATGCTACGTCGTTTCATTGCTTGATAGTACATTCTATGATAAGGTCCAGTAAAGCAAGGAATTTTCAGCTCCGAATACGTGCATGCACTTCAAGACACATTGTGCTTCGTTCCACTACTACAGACGCATTCGTTTTGCACTGCACTCATCTCACGTAGCCTCGAACTGACATAATCATAGGAAATGAACGTATGTTTGCTTGACTGGACGCAGCACAGACTACATACGCGGAGCTCAAAGATGCTATCTACAAAAGAGCCCTCCACGCTCATTCCCAATCGAGAAAGCACATTTCCATTTAAGCTGTGGCTTCAGCCTTCATGGTAGGAGCCGTTTACGAACAAAACGTTAAGGAGAAATATAAATTTATCATGTTTTTCTTTATGCGCCTACAGCCAGTGGAGTCCCGCTGCAGCATCTTTGGCAAAGATCTGCTCGCCATTTACCTAACCATCCGTCACTTCCTGTACACAATCAAATGTCGCGCTTTAACTGTCTGAACTAAACACAACTAACCACTCCGCTGGCAACGAATATACACCACGGGTAAAAAGACACCTAGATTTGTTACGCCTATCACCGCTGATATTCGTCATGTCTCCTGTGCAAACAATCCTATCGCAGACACTCTCTCACGAGCCAAATTCACAATTCAGTCTTAACCTACCGTCGAGCTTGCCGCCGTGGCAGCGCTTAGGCTGATTTTGGAAACACAGCGCACTCTGCATTCTAGTTCGTTGCATTTGCAAACTTTCCCTCAAAAATCCACGAAAGAAACCATTCTCCGTGACAGTTCCAAAGATTTTCATTGACACCGCCCGCTTTTTTCTTTCAGACGCACAATCTTTGGCGCACTGCACTCACTATCACTTTGCTGCATCCGTATAATTTTGAAACCGGTCACCAGACGTTTCGTTTGGCCACGAGTAAACAGAAAGTTTCGTTCCAGGGCTCGCGGAAGCCTTCAATGAAAGTGATTCAGCATCCATCGCAACAACCGTAGTCCTGTTGGTTCAATTTTCACTCCGTACTTTCGTATTTCGCGTGTACACTTACAACTTGTGGGACTCATGCCCCCTTTACGCGGATTGGTATACATTGTTACATGTGGCGAACGCTTTACTAGGTGGCCAGAAGGCCTTCCCGTAACATACTGCACCACTAAGTCTGTTATGCAGCATTGCTTAGACCGTTGGGTCTGGCACTACGGATGCCCATCCATTATTGCAATTGACCGAGAAAAACAATTTCAACATTTAGGTTTTGTACGAATTGCAATTTTTAGGGAATCACCGTCTTTATACAACCGTGTATCACCCATCAGCCATCGATATAAGTATACGCTTCCACAGCCAGCTTAAATCCACGATCTGCGCCTCCACTGACCTTAGTTGGAGCGAAAGCCTTTTACTCCTACTCTTAGACTTTTGTAGGGGCGTCAAATCTGACTTGTATTGTGCATCCGTAGTTGAAGTTGTTGGCGGGATTCGTTTGATTTCCGGCATCGTCCGGTATGTCTTCACCCACCTTTGCTTC
>OX104063.1:276695401-276751367 GCA_944474145.2 Dicrocoelium dendriticum
ACCGACCCAAAACTTTGACATTCCCTGTTTGTTTTGATTGTCTCTCAACGTCCTGTACACCTCTGCTTTTCCTGTTGTGGATAAACGTGCTTGCTCCGTGTCTGCTTGTTTTTGCTAGTGTCACGTTTGCGTATTGCGATTCTGTGAGTGCCCGGTGGCTTCGTGTGCTTCTCGCGTCGTGTGTCCGCTGTGATTAACTCCGTGCTGCTTTCTACCGCCGTTGATTCGTTCGGTGCCGTTTTCCTGGCACCCGCAGATACCCCACTCTAGGAACTTCATTACATTTGGTGACAGAGGTATGATCGTAATAGAGATGAAAAATGTCAGCTCCCCAAAAGTAAAATCTCAACATCGTGTTGTTGCTCAGGATGGTTCGGAGTTTCGACCAGTGCCGAGGCAACCCCCAATTTTTCGGCCGGGTGATGATTTCGACAACTGGGAGTTTCACGTATCATTATATCTATCCAGTGTCCCTGAAAATCACGTAAGCCCTTACGTTCTCAGCTTTTGTGTGGAAGCCACGCGTCTCTTCCGCGAAACTAGGATTCCTCCAACGGCGCCAGCGTCCGATATATGGGAATCGCAGCGCAGGATGTTCCGGAAAGAGGAAGCAGCAGTTCTGTATAGAAAAAGGTTTTGCCGCTCGTACACAACAGCTAGAAGAATCGGTCGAAGCGTTCGCGCGCACTCTTCAAGAGCTCTCCTTGAGAGCATTTCCGTCCTTCGAAAGGGAGAAAACCGCGTTCATTGTACCCTCCGAGTTGGCTAAATCCCCGCTACCCTCCAGCGCTTAATGCAGAATGTATTGGAGCACCTCGTACCCAAGGAACGTTTGATATATTTGGATGATGTGATAGTGCATGGTAGATCGGTCGAAGTGCACAACGTCCGTCTACGTACAGTTCTGGAGCGGTTACAGCAGGCTGGCTTAAAGTTGAAGGGACGGAAGTGCCGTTTTCTCCGCAAGCATGTTAACTTTTTGGGACACGTAGTAACGCCACATGGCATTCAGACAGACCCCAACATGTGCGAACGGATAAAGTTGTGGCCACAACACAGCTCGGTTGATGAATTGCGCAGCTTTTTGGGACTGGCATCTTACTCCCGGAGATTTGTGCGCAATTTTGCCTAGATCTCGGCGCCTTTATATCGCCTGACGGAAAAGGTCGGGAAAGTTGTTTGAACGGACGAGTGTGCCAGTGCTTTCGGATGACTGAAAGGAAGACTCACGTCGCCACCGCTGTTGGGTCTCCCAGATACTTTCGAGTGAGCAGGGCCCTTCCTTAGACACCGACGCCAGTAACGAGGCGATTGGCGCTGTTTCGTCGCAGAAAACTTCTATTGGTGAGACCGTGATCTGTTATGCTCGCCGCCGGCTGGACAAACGAGAGCGTAGGTATAGCACAACGAGACGTGAGATGTTGGCTTTGGTGTACTTCTTGAAGTATTTTCGACCGTATTTCTCGGAAAACCTTTCCTTGTGCGGACTGACCATCAATCTCTGCAATGGTTACGAAACTTCCGAGACCAAGAGGGACAAGTCGCGCGGTGGCAAGCAAGCCTACAAGAATACGATTTTACTTGTGAGTACCGGCCGGGAGTGCGGCACGCCAACGCAGATGCCCTTACGAGAATTCCCGCTCTGGACGAAAGTAATGCAGTCCTACACCACTCGGAAACTGATACAACGTGGTCAGATGATCAAGCCCAGGACCCATATGTGTCTAACATTTATATGCGGCAAGTGGAAGGATCGTCTAAACCCTCGGGTATGGAAATGCGATCCCGTTCGAAAGAAGAAAGCTCACTATGGGGCCACTGAAGCCGATATAGTTTCATTGGTGGGACGCTATTCATCATGGATGACCTGGGCCCGAAAGTGATTACTTTTATGTCGAGTATGCCGGGCGTACTACAAGCAGTCCATCAGCGGTTAGGTCACGCTGGCCAACTAAAGACGGAGACAGCCATACGTCAACGGTACTGGTTGCAGGAATCCACGCCGACGTCGTAAAGCTATGTAACGCCTGCGAGATCTGCGCCGCTAGCAAATCGAAGATACCCCTATCCCGGGCCCCGCTGGAACCGATAGTGGCCACGTCCCCAGGTCAGCGAGTCGTGGTCGATCTAAAAGGGGCCTTTGCCAGTCACAAGGAACGGGAACAGCCACTTCCTTGTTCTTTTAGATTATTTTACGAAATGGTACGAGGCCACACCTATCAAAAATCCGGATGCGGCAACGGTTGCGTCAGCCATAGTAAATGAGTGGATTGCCCGCTATGGAGCACCGCTGCCACTGCATTCAGATCAAGGCGCCGCCTTCGAGAGTCACCTGCTTCAGGAACTATGTCGACTGCCCTCGGTTAGGAAGGCACGTACCACATCAAATCATCCACAAGGGAATGAATTAGTAGTGCGCACCAACCGAACCATAAAAGGGATTTTGTAGGGCTTCCTGGAGCGGAACCAGTTAGATCGATGGGACGAAGCGATTCCACAATGCATGGTGGTGTATCGAGCGTCTGCGCATGCAACCATGGTGCATTCTCCAGCCTTCCTGACGTTTGGTCACTAGCTTCGTTTGCCTCTGGCGCTGATATCCCCTAGTCCCCCAATCGAGGCTTGTTCTCTCTTAGACTACGTACGACAGCTTGGCGAACGTCTTCGATCAGCCTTTCTGTGTGCGCGAGAATACGCAAGGATAGCACAGCATCGTCAGAAAGTATGTTATGATAGGTACAGTATGGGCCATGAGTATCACATTGGAGATCGCGTATGGTTACACCGACCAATGCCTCCGCCTGGCGCAGCAGCGAATTTTCACCGAATGGGGCAGAGGCCATACGAGGTTGTGTTCGTCCGTTCACCCACGGTGTATGCCGTCCAAGGTGTCGCGCAACCAAATTCTGACGTTTCGACCGTGCATTACAATCAGCTGAAACCAGCGGGATCTTCAGCCTCTACTTCGAAGGAGGAAGTTGTTCCCCGGGTGCCTCCAGATTGTGGAACACACTGTGGAAATACCCCGGAAGGCGAGTATTCAGGGCACCGAGACAATGAGGACAGTGTCTTCGCCGGAAGCGGGAGTGGTGTAACGAAATCGAAACCACCATGAGTCGTTTGTAATACCACTTATATGATCTCTTTATTTTCCCTTTCGTTTGAAGAGTCTCGAGAAACCACAGATATGTGAAAACGTGCGAAGCCACTTTACCGACCCAAAACTTTGACATTCCCTGTTTGTTTTGATTGTCTCTCAAGGTCCTGTACACCTCTGCTTTTCCTGTTGTGGATAAACGTGCTTGCTCCGTGTCTGCTCGTTTTTGCTCGTGTCACGTTTGCGTATTGCGATTCTGTGAGTGCCCGGTGGCTTCGTGTGCTTCTCGCGTCGTGTGTCCGCTGTGCTTGACTCCGTGCTGCTTTCTACCGCCGTTGATTCGTTCGGTGCCGTTTTCCTAGCTCCCGCCGATACCCCACTCCAGGAACTTCGTTACAATGACGCGCGAAATTAAGTTGCTGGCCGAAAAACTTGCGTACATCATTGTCAAAGAGATGGAATGTTAAACTGCAGTCAGGGCGTAATGGGAACAATGTGTGAAAAAGAATGCCTAATCATTGCTTGTTTGTGGTTTTGTAATGGCATAAGCTTCGGTTTTAATGAGTGCTTATGTAAAGGCAAATAATGGGCGTAAATAAGAAATGTGTATGCTGTAATCGGCGCTAGTGTAGCTGGCGGTAATGGCAGACTCAATGTTTAGGACATTTACGAGTAATTTTCATGCCGTACAAGAAGACGTGCGAATGCGGTAGCGTCTGTCTATGAAAAAAGACGTGGGTATGCAAAGAGAATCCAAAATTTAGATGATATGTCTATATCTTGATACGCCTAGTGATATATTATGCGGATTATGAATGAGGTTAGCTGCAGCATTTTTAATGATGGAACTCGCGTTTAAAATTATTTATGTTGATAAATAACCGGTGGAGTGTAACTATTTTTGCATGTCTGCAAATGGCTTTAAAATAGTTACCGTCGGACTACAAAGGAAAACGAGGCGACTATGTTTGAGTATACGCATTACATAAAACGAGCTACTGAAAGATCGCAAATGGTAATAAATAAATTTGTTGGTTGCTTCATACACTGTCCAACGGTAATGCTGCAATGTGAAATAGAGCTAACTGACAACAGCTATATGCTGGCCGCTCTGAAGTATTATGGGTTGCTGACTCCACAGGTGTCACAGCAATGCTAATATATGCAATGGAGTTGACTGACTGCTCATATAAGCTGGGTGCCCGTAAGTACTAAATGGCACCACTGCGCGTAATATTTCTAAGGGAATGTATGTATGTATTTATGTATATGCAAGGACTGATGCATAAGCTGGTGGCAGTTAATTATCGGAGGATCTCGGCTCTACTTAAGTTGTCACAGCAATGCTAACATATGTAATAGAGCTGATTGACTGCTCATATAGTCTGGGGGCTGTAAATATAAGATGATCGCCACTGCACTTAATATTTAAAAAGGAATATATATATGCAATATAGCTGAAGGAATGCTGATGTAACCTGGTGGCCGGTAATTAGCAGATGATCGCAACTCTACTTAAGTTGTAGCTGCGATGCTAACATATGCAGTAGAGCTGACTGACTGCTCATTTCCTCTGGGAGCCATAAGTATGGGATCAACGCAACTGCACTTAATATTTAAAAGGTAATTTATTTATTTATCTATTTATATGCACATATCAAAAGGAATGCTAATATAACCTGGTGGCCGTTAATTATCAGAGGATCGCAACTCTACTTAAGTTGTCGCTCGATGCTAACATATGCAGTAGAGCTTACTGACTGCTTATTTACTCTGGGGGCGATAAGTATGAGATAATCGCCACTACACTTAATATTTATAAGGGAATAAATTTATTTATTTCTGTGCAATGGAGGTAAATGGCTGCTAACAGAAGCTGGTGGCCGGTAATTATTGCACGATCCCAACTCTACTGAGGATGTCTCAGCGATGCTAAGATATGCAAAAGATGTCACTGACCATTCACATAAGCTGGCCGCTCGTAAGTGTTAGTGGTTGCTGGCTGCACAGAAGATGGCACAGCAATGCTTCCATATGCGACGGAACTGATTGTCTACTCTAATAAGTTGGCGGGCGGCAAGTACTAGATGTTCCTGACTACACTGAAGATATTAAATACATCCTATCTTAGGCAATTGTGGTAAATGACAGCTCCTATGTGCTGCACGCCGGTAATTGTTACATGTTGCCGGCTGCACAGAATGTGGCACAGCACAGCCTTTGGACCATTTAAACCCTTCATCATTCCCCAAATGCTTAACGCCTACAGTGCATTTGTATGTTTATTACGCCAACATCTCCTCGATTGTACTGAAGTCTGTGATTAGAGCACCACAACGGTTCTCGCGTTGTCATGCAATTCACTTTTCGCAATAGTTGGTATCCCACGGGACTTCCGTATCCATGTAATGTTATCTCGTAGTAAACCGTTGTTCCATAATGAATAGAGCTACCGGACTACTCGCATACACTCGGCGCCAGTAATTATGAGATGTCGCCCGCTGGATAAAATGTGTCACGGCAATGCTACCGTATGCAATGGTGCTAATGTACTGTACACATAAGCAGGCCGCCGTTAATCTATGGATGTTCCCGGTTTTGATTAAGAAGTCACAGCGACGCTACCCTATGCAATAAACTTAAATGACTGTACAGTTTTGTTCGCCGCTGTCAAGTATCATACACTGCTGGCTCAACGGAAGGTGTGATAGCAATGCCTTCACGTGCGATATAGCTTAGTCGCCAATAATATAAGCTTGCGGCGGGTAGTTATTACGTAATTCGGGACTGCACTTAAGACGTCACAGGCATGCTACTATATGCTATAGAGGTAACTAGCAACTCATATAACGTAGACGTTGGTAATTGATAGATGTTCCCCATTGCACTTAAGATATCACAGTGATGCTGACATATCATCAATGCGCATACACCTTGTGTGGACAACATACCGTCACAAACAGCTGGCTATCGTGCGAAGATAAGGCGGCATCGACGAGACAGCTTCCTTGCGGCTTTCACTGCCACGCATCATAATCAGCCATTACCCCGCAGATAACTCAGCACTAAACATACTTTAAAAAGGCAATCCGATTAGAAGACGGCAGCAGACGCGCCACTGGTGTCGGTTGCGAGGCATGTCCTGTACATTCTCAAGCCAAGCACAAGGTGAGTCACGTGGACTCCAACCCGGAAGGCGAAAAGGACCAACGGCACCCAGTTTAGTCGTCAGTGACTTCGTTTCCCGCTACCAAGTCAACTGCTGACATATGCAATGCATGTCACCGACTACTCACATGAGCTCGCCGCTTTTAAGTGTGAGCGGTTCCTGGCGCCACGAAAGACGTCACCGCATTGCAAGCGTATGCAACTGTACTGACTAACTACTCTAATAACCTAGCGGTCAATACTTAATAAGAGTTCCCGTCTCCGTTGACGACGTGAAAGGCATGCTACAATAGGCAATGGCGCTATCGGACTACATATATAACGTTAACCATGGTAATTGTTAACTGTTGCCCGGTCCACAGATTGCGTAACTGCCGTGCAAGCACATGCAGTGGAGGTTACTAGCTACTTACTAAGCTGATTCCGCCTCGCTTGCTCTACGTACAAGCGCCTCAAAAAGTTGTAACAGCGATATCCTTTCGCTTAATCCGCACCTAAGTTGCTTATTCTCGTTCTCCACTACGTTTGTGAGGAAGACACCCAAAGTGCGCACGTCACGCAACCGGTGGTAGGCCCGGCTTCCTGCGAAGAGCAACCAAGTCCGACTGAGGTAAGTAAATGCCTCTTTGCTTTTAACCCTTATCGCTCTGAGCAGCATCTTAAATTGCAGCTCCGTCTTTGGGCACACCAATCGGTGCATCCACTGCTTGAGCAAAACACTGTCCGACTTCTTCACTTTTGACAAAGACTGGCATCTGCGTGAAACGTCCCGCAGCAAATGAAACCGGCATAATACTACCGTGGTCCGTGCATATACCGACTTAAATGCCTTCATTTGACCCAGGCACCTATCCATGACTATAATCTTCGCTGACAATGTGGTGGGCAACATTTCCGACATGCCCCGAGCAACGTCCAGGTAACTGCACGCTGTCTCGATGTGCAGTAAAGCGTAAAACACGCTGCGACCTACGCCGAAACCGTCAATCACCATGCAGTGCCACTGAACATAACCGCCGCAGTTCACCTGATGCGTCGCGTCCGCAAGAAGTACTTCCCCGTATTTCGCCGCTATGGAAGACATTGAAGAAGCAAAGAAAAATACGAACCGCACTTGCGACCCATCTCTTTCTACACGCACAGCACCGTTCTTACTCAACAATTCTGCTACAGCGTTTACATCCTTTCCCTTAAATACCCCACCTAAGCGATGGCGGATGGAAAATAGGTCCAGTCGATTCAGTCGTTTGTTATATCGTTCCAAGACATAGTCTCGCAATTTTCCGGTGTTACGGAAGGACTACATTAAATCAAACACCTGCCGCTCCTCCTCGGGAGTCAGATGCCAGTTACCCACGTACAAACTTTGATTCCTCAAGTGAAAATTATGATTAGGCACCAGACAAGGCGAGCCTATCTCATAGTAAATGCCCTTGGCACTGATGGATATGCTCGGTTTACAACCGAGGCTGACGTACCTATGGAACACGAATTACGCATAAAAATCGTTGGCACTTACCGACTGCTACTTTCTCCTTTCCGGGTGCAATGGACACAACGATATTGTACCCATTTGGACCGCATCCCATCGGATAGCTCTTGACCTGACCTCTTCTTATATCACAAAGCGGTCAACACGTCATATTCGTAAAAACTCGTCGCTGTCTGAAGTTGAAACCGCCTCAAATCTTCCTCGAATTCACCAAACGCCTTATAATATTAGCAAAAAGCAGTGCGGAACGCAAGAGTATCATCCACAGCCATTGCAGCGGAACCGAAACAACACCTGCGCACTAAAACAAACACCGTCTCATACATCGTAAAATAATGAACTACCATTTTCAGTTCCCCTATATAAATATACCTTTATTAAACCTTTATCAGGCTTTAACAACGTACTTCATATCATTCATCCCCAGCAGCCAGTACAGCAAACAGTACCGCCCCCAAAATACGATCAGCTGTTTTCGATTAATCCGACGCTTCCGTTGGCTTGTGGGGTACGTGTTCCACAACGGTCCATACAAGGAATAATCAATAACAGTGCAAGGGTACCTCCGACACTGGGAAATAAGAGGGGTGGCATGAACAAGTGTTGGCGTGTGAACATGGAAGGGAAATAACGAATAGATGAGCAATAATGCCATAGTTTGATGTTAAACGTTAAAGCAGGTATGTGTTGAAATGAGCGACCGAAGGTCGAACGGGATAAGCAGGAAATACGAACTCATTGTTGCCATGACATCAAAAGTCGCTGCGTAAATAATTGGTGACGTATTCTGAAATAGAAGATTTTGCGAAAGGAAACACAGACAAATAGAAGCTGTGGGAGCTGCGCTATGTTTTAAAGGAATTGTATATTCTTAGAAGGTTGGGAGGGAAGTTCTATGTGGTGATGTTTACAATGACGGAACGAAAATATAGGTGTACACAAAAGGATAGGCTTTTATTTGATGCGCTTCATGCGTGTCAGGGTAAAACCAGAGGAATATTTTGGTAACTCTGACGATGCCGTGTGTGTTGTGTTATATAACTACGTTAATGGTTTACTTCATGTATGGAGAGTTATAAGACATTGAGCACCGTAATACTGTTTATAACCCGGGGGTGAAGTCCAAATGTGACTGTAACGATGGAAGTACCCCTTGAGCGTTCAATATTTTATGGCTGGTGGAGCTAGGGATTGATGCAAGGCTCAGGTATTTTTGGAACTAACAGGAAAAGAGGGGGTGTACGTGTTGGTGGCAGCTTATCCTTTAGGCAAGCAGTTCTTAGCGGTGTCCCACCGGGCTGGATCCTTGGACCGATGCTGTTCTCCATTTCCGTAAACGATCTTCCTGAAGAGCTTGGGGTATAATCCCTATTGTTTGCTGATGACCTTAAGCTATGAGATGTTGTAAATATGCCTAGGGATTCTAATGCCACGCAGAAAGCACTGGACAGACGCTGGGACTGGTATACTTTGTGGCTACTGCCCATAAATCAGCCTAAGTGTTCCGTCCTTCGTATAGGAGCAACATTCCCGCCTACGAGCTATGTACTCTGTGGGGTTGAACTCCACTTGCCTCCAACCAATTAGAGTTAGGCGTCGTCCATTCCTTGTCTTTGCATTGTGGTGACAACTGGAGGAAGGCTGCAAGCAAGTGTTTCATAATGTTGTAGTTAAAACGTCGTGCTTTCGAGGTCTTAACTGCCGACATATTTGTGAAGTAGTTCTCAGCTTTCGTCCGGCCCCATCTGGAATAGGCGTCCAGGCTTGCCCGCCCTGCCTTGTTTGGGCCAAAATTGCGCTTTGGAGGGTTTTGAGAGTAGGTACGAAATTGTTCAAAGGGTTAAGAAATCAATCTTACCCCGAGCGTCTACTTAGCTTGGGTATGTATTCAATGCACTACCGACGGTTTCGAGGAGACCTAATCGTTACTTGAAACATTTTAACAGGTAATGTTGGACCATACCCGAGCTGGCTATTTATCCCTGCTAGGTTGCCTTGTCTCCGCGGTCATCCCATGAGGCTACACAAGCCCCGTTCTGACAAAATCAGGGCGGAAACTCGTTTATCGCTCAGAGTTGTCGAGCGCGGGAACTCGCTTCCAGAATGAGTAGTCAGTGAACCTACGGTTAAGTGTTTCAAGCGTCATTTAGACGCTCTCGGATGGCAACACAAAACCTTTCCCTTCTTCTGACCATATCCATCTTCAAACTTTTAGTTCTTGTACTGTCATTCTATTCACTCTTTGGTATTATCCTTCATTTAATTGACTTATTCCCCTTTATCTTCGATTTAATTTCCACTTCTTTCTTACTTCACGTAACCTACACTGCGGGGACTGCTAGTGCAGGGAACGTGGGCAGTAATTAATTGAGCAGCGGGTGGTTTGGGAGTTTCGTTACAACTATCAAGACCTAGCACCTTATAATTTTCCTGCTCAACTATTTGCTCAAGAAGGAACATTCGAGTGATTTTCCTATCACTCCAGTCCATCTTCAGCTGAATGTGAACATCTTTATGGCTCCCTGGGCAAACAGTTAATGCCCATGTTCGCTGCCCTATCAATGCCTGATGTGGCAGTCACGTGAGGTAAGTGAACCATAGGAGGTGAGAAATGGAAGTTACGAAATAAGGGTAGTGCACATTGAAAAACGAAAATAATATCAATGCTTGAAGAAAGGTAGAGAAAATAATTGTTGAATTAGGAAGATGTGACTTACTCCGGGAGATGGAAGCGTTTTGTGCTGCCACGCATTAGCTTTAAGTCGTCCGTGAAAACCCATATCTGCTAAATTTCCTGTTAACAAAGTGCGGAAGCATGTTGAAGCGCGGTTAGTGCATCTTCAAGGAGTGACCGCGTAAAGTAGATGATGTAGCGGGAGTGAAAAGCTGGGATACATATTTACCAAGCATCGCAGTTAAGATGCTGTAGGTTAGGATTAGGTGTCCTCTATGCCTTCGGCAGTGTATAGAATGTTATCCTAAATTAAGTTGACGACTGGGGTACGTCCGTACCCGCAACCCCACATTGTGTACCTGCCGCTCGCCTGTTGTTGACGTCCTTCATGGCCACCCTTACCTTCAGCTTATTGTCTAGCGGAAGTTCCGGATGAATGCTAACGTATAAACCTGTCAGTCTAAAGGCGATCTGCATGACAGCGCTGCGTTCCTCTGGGGTACGGGGTACCAACCCAAGTGGCCGTGGTCGTGGGTTTGTTGCAATAACTGGGATGCTCCTCAGTCTAAGCTGCTTCCTGTAATTTTGTCGTGGTTATCATTCCTTACGTGCCACTGTTTCGTAATCCAAACGACCAAGATTTTGTGAACCTATTCTCCGCATTCATCCGAGGTGCGCACTCCTAAACACAGTGTGTTGGGGGCGGTGACGCGGAATCATTATATAGCGGCACTGCGATATCGTCCAAAAGGTGCATGGAAGGAGCGGGGAATGGAACAATTGTTGTGCAATGCTTCTAACAACCATGATGCCACGTATTGATGGTGGGATAACCGACTTCCAGAAATAGATGAAATTCAGGGCATAAAACGGGTGGCCGTTTAAGCAACCGTAGGTAGAAGCGGCACACAAGGTAAAGGAAAGGATAAGCTGTTCAGCCCCAGGTAAAATGCTCATGCGCGTATGGGTGTCGTCATGCACTATCATCCCCACGCGGTGGATCACAAAGCAACTGGGAGGTAATATGATATCACAAATGCTATGTGAGCTAAAGGAATACATGTACCAGGTATTATGCGTCAAGCCTGCTTCTTACCTTGTCAATGCATGTCATCCTGGTGCCTTGCAAAGCCCAACGTTTCTTTAGGTTGCTAAGAAGATGAGACTGTCACGAAGGAACGTACACATAAACGTGTATCCTCAAAACGCAGCGGAATTGCGGGTGCTACTGATGTCCGTAGGTACACCTTATCACTCCATAATTTGTGGTGCAGTTACAGTGGTAGGCGAACTTGACGTAACCGTCAAGTAAGGGAGGCACCGCGTATGTGAGCAGTGGGTGTACCTAACGATCAAGCGGAAGGAATGGATGGCACAAATAATTAATTAATATTTTATTCTCGACTCTGCGAGGCACGCCCATGGAGACATGTTCGGAAATGTACAACTGTACAGACATTTATGGCAACTGTGACGGTGATAGTAGAAATGTTTCATATGCCCATGATTGGAAATCTACAATGGTGAAAATGCGAACTAATAATTTGGCTGTCGTGAAACCGTGACATCGGCTAAGAATAGAATGAGAATCCTAAATGATCCATTGGAAGCTAATTGAAGAGCACACACAAGAGATACGATAATACAGTGAGTTGGTGCAAAAGTAAAGCAAAGGTCAACGGTGATACCGCAGAAAGCAAAATGACGTCTGCATATGCAGATGTAGAAGTTCCAGTATAGTGAACCTACCATTTTTTCTTCTCCCCTGGTTTTAAAGGATAACATTACCTGAACGATAAACCGCTAAAGACTTACCTGCAACGCTCCCATGGGCACGAATTCAATAAAGAACAAATAAAATCTCGCACTTCATAATCAGCACAATCTAAAGAACCTAGGAAACTGATCAATTCAATACATGTCACCTAAGTCATACGACTTCAACAGCTCCAACCACTTGCACTGGACTCCGAAGGCGACTACACAGCCATGGGAAACAAATTGGCATTACTTGACTGCAAATATCTGCGAGGGTAATCGGTCAGATAAGATCTTGTCAATGTTAGATCACCAGCCGGCGGTGTTCTAGGACGTGGTGGGTCTTCGTCTGGCAAGCGTTTTCCCTACATTATGCCACAAATGTCTATTTAACAACATTGCGACGTGGCGGATGGGACTCGCCACTCAAGAAAGTCACCAACCCTAACACATTGGCAAGATGACCGACACCACATTTACAAGTTCTGTGCATATATCGGCTCTCGCACGAACACGCCTACCTATCTGATTAGTGACATGCCACTATTCTTAAGAATTTTTCGCCCGTTTCCTCATACTTCACTCACTGACTTACTCTGCGTACGGGACCTCATCGAACTTGTTCCTCATCAACATACCATATAAGTTATCTGATTACTATCTCTACCTTACGCATTCTGTGTACATAGACTTCATACAACCTTTTGGCTCTATGGGCCCACACTACTGTCTCCAACTGTACTACTCCCGCTGTTGGTGCTGCTTATTCTGCTATCATGTACAATAATTCAATATGCTGATCATGTCCAAAAGGCGTGTCTCGCGTTGTCGAGAAAAAATATTTATTTATTTAGAGGATAGTGACGCTTGTTGACCTGCCAGTGTGAAGTTATGGGCTCTGACTTTATTCGGTGGCGAGTGACATTCGCCACTTTGCAGTGTTGTTAAACGGACATTTGTGGCTTTTTATAGGGAGAACGCTTGCCAGGCGAAAACCCACCACGTTCTGAAACACTGCCGCCAATCCATTGTATGGCAAGTTGTTAATGGCTATGCTTCTGGTTGAACATTTGTTTGCTCGGTTATTCGCAGTCAGGTTGCGTCCCATTTTTCTGCCGGCTGCTGCGTTAGCCGGGTGCCTAGTGCGTTCCTGAGTCCTGCCCTGGTAGGTCGGGAACTAAACATACTTTTTGTATATGACGTGTTGGTCCTCTGCAGAACCACGTGAAGTCTTTGAGGGATAAACATTTAAATATGTTGAAGTGTCCTTGAACTCTTGAAGTATGGAATATGGTTCCGAAGAAAGAATCGCAGATCCCCCGGGGTATGTAGTAAAATTGATTAGAAATATAGGAAACCACGGCCAATTGAGCGGTCAACGCGGATTGAAGAGCTCATAATGACCAATTGTTCTGGCTTCGTATCGCAGGTGAATGTGCCTTCCAAAGTCAAAAGACGTTCTCCAGGTAAGAGTATGGTGGAACAGATAGCGTTAGGCAAACTGAACCCAAAGGTTTAAGCCTCGGAAAATTTGTATCCGTGCATGAATACAAATGATTTGTCCGGTTATTAAGTTGTAAAAGGGTTGATAATCTTCCGCTCATGTCCCTATAATGGAACTATGTTGCTTGTATTTTTGTCGGAACGATGGAAAATTTCTTTGGTGCGTTTCACCGTACCTGTGACAAGCTCGGGAAAAAAGGAACTTAAAAAGTAGCAGTATGAAAACGAAGGACTTACAAACACCGATGGCAGGTGTAATGGCCCTGTCCACTGTACGAGGCGCACAGTTGATGATACCAAGAGCTGCAGTCGGAGCACGTGACCCAGTCAACCACCTGTGCACTCTATGCCTTGCAGTCAGTTTGGAGGCACGGAGCGCACTTCTCCTTGTCGTAATTGGCTGGGAGTTTTGCATGGCAACGACGCTTCCTTGGAGGCTTATACACCATGGCGGTTTTCGTGTGCAACTCTAAAACGAAGTGCCTTCCTTCCATGCTCGTGAACGACTGACGAACTCGGAATGAGCACTAAAGGTTGTCTACGTCTTGTGCCTCCCCTGGTATGTTCACTCGCCCTTTCCACTGCTAAATCAATTAGGTCTGCGGAGGAGGAAACCGCAACGTCGTCGTCAGAGCTGCTTTGGTCCTTCGGTAACTTCCGCAACTGATACAAAACCTCCCTTGAATTCGCACGGCCAAAGCTGCAAACTTGCACCTGAATATTACCCACAACCTGACTGCATTCCCGAAGCATCTGTTCTCTATTTACCGGTGCAACTGTAGAACTCGACTGTAGGGGGACGATGGCAGAGGACGTGAATGCGTAACACGCGGATGTCGATCGTGCGACACAACCCACCGGTTGTTACGCAATATGTCGTCAAGCGGTCTGTCTGCTGCGTGCAATGCATGTACGGCGTGTGCGCACAGGAGCAGCCTTGGCCGACTGAAGCTGCTTTGGCACGTTACCTCCACACGCATTAGCACGGTTTACCGTCTACGGATACCTTTCACTTGACATCTATCATCGGACAACTCCGTCACTGCCAAATTCTCCCTAGTGTAATCGCATCGCAGGCGCATCCCTGCATCCATTAAAAACAGAAACGCAGCCTGCCAAAAGCTATGGAAGCATGAGTCTGTTGGGTGCTCGGACAAATCGGTTTTGCCCATGAGATCTGCACACTGAGCTTGAGCATCAAGCACGCGGTTAACAACCGCAGTAAACGGGCCTAATAAAGACCATTAGTTAAATGTCTATTTTCGTTATCCACGCGGTTTGTTGTAAAGCAGCCGCACAAACCAATAAATAAATAAATAAATATTTTATTCTCGACAAAGAGAGACACGCCTTTTGGGCATGATCAGCATATTGAATTATTGTACATGATAGCAGAATAAGCAGCACCAACAGCGAGAGTAGTACAAATGGAGACAGTAATGTAGGCCCATAGAGCCAAAAGGTTGTATGAAGTCTATGTACACAGAATGCGAGAGGTAAAGATAGTATTCAGATAATTATATGGTATGTTGATGAGGAACAAGTCCGATGAGGTCCGGTAAGCAATGTAGGTCAGTGAGTGAAGTATGAGTAAGCGGGTGAAAATACTTAAGAATAGTGGCATGTCACTAATCAGATAGGCAGGCGTGTTCGTGTGAGAGCCGATATATGCACAGAACTTGTAAATGTGGTGTCGGTCAACTTGCCAATGTGTTAGGGGTGGTGACTTTCTTGAATGGCGAGTCCCATCCGTCACGTCGCAATGTTGTTAAATAGACATTTGTGGCATAATGTAGGGAAAACGCTTGCCAGACGAAGACCCACCACGTCCTAGAACACCGCCGGCTGGTGATCTAACATTGACAAGATCTTATCTGACCGATAACCTTTGCAGATATTTGCAGTCAAGTAATGCCAATTTGTTTCCCATGGCTGTGTAGTCGCCTTCGGATTCCAGTGCCAGTGGTTGGAGCTGTTGAAGTCGGACGACTCAGGTGACTTGTATTGAGTTGATCAGTTTCCTAGGTTCTTTAGATTGTGCTGATTATGAAGTGCGAGATTTTCTTTGTTCTTTATTGAATCCGTGCCAATATTAGCGTTGCAGGTAAGTCTTCAGCGGTGTATCGGGCAGGTAATATTATCCTGTAGAACAAGGGTGAGAGGAAAAACGGACCGTACAAACTGCCAACAAAATTGAACAGGACTATTTTACTGTATAAATATAAAATGCATGGTAAATTTGTGCTGTCTGAAAGCAACGTGGTGACCTTATGTGTCGTACATCATATCCGTATCCGTAGTTTTGCGTTGTAGCACGAGGCATGATATTTGCTGAATGTGAGAGGAAGATGCTGGCCGAATTGGCAGTGAGTACGCAAAAGTTGTCCTGTTTTGGAACCGTAAGTATCAGGCGTTGTTAGCCGGTAAATGAGTTAAGGAAATCAGAAGAACATAGTGAGTGGTTTAATAAGCGCGTAAGACATAGGTTGATCGACCTATTGACAGCGCTGGGGCTTATCTTTCAAACATGTACGAGAGCCAGTGAAGTTATTATGCCGGGTTTGAGGCCATGAACATAATAAGGCAAGATGTTCATCAATCAGCTGCTAGACAGCTGGGTGAACGGGTGAGATTGATTGTGAATTTTGTGACGAGAATGGGATTTGTATACTACAACTGTAGCGACAGTGCGGTTGCAAACTAGCCCTAAAGGGACCTCGAATAGCGGAAAAAGATAGGGCCTTCTACAGTACAGCAAACAGGTCAAACATACGACAGGAAGGGTGATACTGGGAGTCGGGTTAGTTATGTGAAAATAACTGCTTGCTGACAGACCTTCAACTTTAATAATCGATGAGAGAAGGGCTTGAATACTATGGGTTTAGTTAGAAAATGGTTGTAGAGCCATCGCTGAAGGGGACCTAGAATATCAGTATTGTGAGCAATACCCGCAGAAGATGCTACGTGTGCCACTCTGATATGGACATCCACGGTGGAACGTTGAAGTCAAATAGACTGCTAGTTTTGACTCACTAATTGGTAAATTGCTGGCAACCTGATTAGTTAGTATACAGGAGCGGCACGCTTATTTAGGCTCAGCATAGTCTGATAGGTGTACAGTGTAGAATACAAGAGAGAAAACAGACAGCAATACTTGCGACAGCTGTAGAGAGAAAAGGACAGTGGTGCCGGCTCCGGAATTGACCAAGGGTAAGAAAATAATGCGGACAGCACCGCCAATTGCCAAGTTTTCATCCCAAGATATGCGATGACGAGAGGAGGTACAGAATAAGTATACAATAGAGTATGGTTAAACATAGGAGTGGATGAGACCCAAAAAGTCCAAGTGCTCAGCAGCTGGCGCTGGTGGAATAAGAAAGCCATCAGTCCAATAGACGGAGATGTGAGAATTAAAATTGCATGGCAGCCGATGAGCTGAGGCTAGTGGTACCTATACCACCATTGAATAGTTGCGATATGAACGAAGAGAGACGCCAAACAAGAGAGGAATCAGTTAATGTGAGCTGAGATGCATGATAGTGGAGCCGAGAGCCAAACTCAATCAGAGACCGGAAATTTGGAATTTCGGTAGGCGTTACCAAGCATAGAGATAAGATAGAGATAGAGATAAGATTGGCCTAGGTTTAAGACTATAGGCATTTGGAGCCTGAGAGGACTGACTTGTCCAAAATGTTTTGGAATGAGCGGCGCAGAAGGAAAGATAACCAAAGAAGACCTGGGGTGTTGCGCTGACGATAGTGATACCTATACCGCCATTAAACTGTTGCGATATAGACCAAAAGTGAGGCAAAACAAGAGAGGGGGACGTAATCGTGTGCATGAGAATGGAGCCGAGACGCACAACTCAAACAGGGACCTGAAATTGCAATTTCCGTAGAAGGACCAAGCATGCAGATAATGTATCAGACGGAGGCAAGCACATAAGGCAGTTAACTATACCAATGAGGACTTTAGTCGATGGCAGCCGATCCTCAAATGAAGAGAGCCCTTGGTTTGATGCCTATAGGCATTTGGGGCCTGAGAGGCCAAGCTAGACGAAAAGGTTTAAGAATAAGTAACACAGTAGCAGAGATAATCAAAGGAGGCCTAGGATTTTGCGCTGACGCTAGTGGTACCTATGCAACTATTGAACAGTTGCGATATGGACCAAAAGAGAGGCCAAGCAAGGGAGGGAGGCGTTGAAGTGAGCTGAGAGTCATGATAGTAGGAAAGAGAATCTAGCGAGGCCTAGGATTTGTCACAGGAGTTATGTGTACTTAGGCCACTGTTAAAGGCTTGCGATAAGAACCAGAAGAGGTGTCGAATACAATATACACAGAGTCGGATTAAGCATAAGGGAGGAGTAGAGTTAGCAAAGATGCGGCAAAGAATGTAAATCTCAAAATTCTAGAAGGAACAGTAACTGAAATATTTGGTTTAAAGAGATGGAAGTCCTGATGCAGTCTCGACTAGGTAGGGATAGGAAGGACAAAAGAGAGCGGGCGTGCGAATTAGGTATCAGAAACAGCCGTGATGCGAGGTTAAAATGAAGTAGGAAACTGTCGGTAATAAAGCATTAAAAAAGGGGTTGTAGGCTAATTCGCTAGAGGTGTTTTGGTCCTGTCTCCCATAGGTCGTCTTCCGTCACTTTGAGGTTTAATAGTTCGGAGACGGTGTTTACGTCGAGAAATTTCGAATAGCATTGCTGAAGTGCGTACTGGTCATAGATGATCGGATTTGCAGAGGTAATTTGTTCCAAGTGTCAGCGTATCTATAAAGGAAGCAGTTATGTCGTATGCTACAATGAGCAGCCGGCAGACTGAATGAAAAGATCGCGTTGCGCAGCTGCTACCGGGTATTTCCTTCCGTTCGGTAGTGTCGTGTCAGGTTCGTTGCCGGCTTTTGTTTAAGTTTGTATAGAAACGTAAGCTTTATCTTTAGCCTACGTAGCCACAGCAGGTCCAGTCCCAGTTGTTTGCATCCACTACGATAGTTCAGCAAGTTTGAGCCCAATAGACGTTTGGTGAAGGAACGCTGTACGTTCTCGATTGCAATCCTGTCACACTTGCGTGAGTTCGTAAGGACTATAGAGCAGTATTCGAGAATAGGCCTAGCGCACTTTTTATACAGTGTCAATCGAGATTCCAAAAGTGACATGGATTTGAAGATATAGCCTATTAATGACCTAGCGTTGGCTGCACTATAGCTTACCTGTTCCGCAAAGTTAAAGGTATTGTAGTATTAAACCCCCAAATCAAGAACAAAGTGGCTAACGGTAAGAGCAGCGCCATTGAGCGTTAGGGTATTCCGTGGCACGGTGCATTTGTAAGAGAGAATGTTACTTTTTCCTGGGGAAAATTCGAGCTTCCATATTGCGCACCAGTTTTCTAGCGCCTTAAGTTCTCTTTGTATTGTGGATAGGTTATCATTCATATTATCGGTGACGAAGGAAAATACGACTTTGATGTCGTCTGCAAATAGGTATGGCGTTCCCAGCGGAAGACTTGGAAGATGTTTTTGACGCAGAGTAAGAAGAGCATGGGGCCCAGGACACTTCCTTGAAAGACTCCGCTGGTGACAGCTTTTTTTGAAGACTGCGTGCCGCCCAGGCTCACCGATTGTGTTCGATTTGATAGGTAGGATGCACACCAGGAGAGCAGCTTCCCTGCAATACCAAAAGAGGCGAGTTTGGTCAATAGTTTCAGGTGTGGAACGCGACCGAATGCTTTACTCATGTCGAGGAAGATGATGACCACTTTATGCCCTATATTTATCGCGTCAGTGACGTGGTTTAAAAACTCAAACATACAGGTCTGGCAGGATTTCGAGGGCAGGAACCCGTGTTGAGACCTATTAATGAGATTACGAGGCAAAAGAAAGTTAAGAATTTCTGCTTTCACCAGTCTCTCCATAAATGTTGATGCAATGGGTGTGTAGCTGATAGGCCGATAATTGTCAATGTCAAGACGGGATCCTCGTTTATGTCGTGGTAGGACTACAGCATGCTTCCAAGCAGCGGGGAAGGTATGGGTTGTCATGGATAGTGTAAATAGATTAAGGAGGAGAACTGGAATATCTGGACCTCCTAGTATCAACACTACGGATGCAACGCCATCGGGACCGGGGTATTGGGACATTTTGAGTGTACGAATATCTCGTGTGATTGCGCGTAGGTTAATTCGATGATGGTCAGTCTATCGTCAGTGAGCAGGGGTGTTGTAAGCGTAGTTGCCGAATCAGGGACCGAAAAACTGTTGCAAAAGTGCTTGTTGCTATAATCACAGAGTTGGGCGTGGTCCGTCAAGAGATTGCCATTAGAAGGTGATAATGAGGCAATTGTTGGAGCTCTGTTGTTTGCCCTGCATTTCACTAGTTAAGTGAGTGCTTTAACCTTGTTGTTACTGCTGAGTGCAGCGTGGTCCGCTGATGTGGCAGACGTGGCTTGCAGGTTGCTCCACCTTGATTCATTACTGTCTCTGTTTGGCCACCTCTTGTCCGTTGCCCGTATTTCCCGAGATTCCCACAGGTACATCCGCCAAAACAAGAAGGTTTACGCACTGGGACTGGCCGACCTATCCTCAAAACGCTTGGTCCTTTCTCCAGGAAATGAAAAACCCACACACTGGTCCAAATGGAGCTCATTCCGCCATTCCTTAGGTGCTACCTTCACGGGGTCTAAACAAATGGGTTAAGCATGCCTCGTACTAAGAGAACAATTTCCTCACCTGGAATAATATATGTACATGGATCCCCCGTTCCACAACCGAAGACAAACAACTCTGGCGTGATTACCTTCACTGCCTCAAACATTCCTATTCGCCAGTCACCTGGAGCTATTCTGATGTCATTTCAAGGACAGCGTTGCGCACGTACACGTGGCTATTCCGATGGTCTTCCATGGAATTTTCACTTGGCTATGGAAACAGTTACACTTACTTACATCTGCAGGAATCCCAAATCCAATTTGCAGAGAATGGCGTTTTTACCTATTAAGGACATATTCAGCCACAAGAAACAACTTCACTCACCGACCTCATGACAAGTCCAGCGTGGATAGCTGGACACGGTTTGCGAGCCGAGCAAAAATATATAACAAATATATATAACAATGTGTTTACTCACCTGCGACATTATCATTCGACTCTTCGATTCTTGCATCATTGACCGGCCCCAACGACTGCTGCCGTATCAGTACTAAGCCAATCGGCTAACCAACGAAGAATTTTGGCTGTCAACCGACTGCGAAAAATAGAATGCAAAATCTGTCTATACGATGCATAACCGACTTGCACTACTGTTCAACAAAAGCTACGGCAGTGTTCCAGGACGTGGTGGTTTTTCGCCTGGCAAGCGTTCTCCCTATAAAAAGCCACAAATGTCCGCTTAACAACACTGCAACGTGGCGGATGTGACACGCCACCAAATAAAGTCACAGCTAAGCATTTCACACTGACGCAGTCCTCAGCCTTCTACATCGAACCTGTGCAACTAATTCTGCTATGAAGAATGATTTGTTGGAGCACAGATCTTCCCCATCTCGCAATGGTTATTGGTTGCAACAAAACCTTGTTTAGGTTCCTGTGCCCACGGATCACTACCCGGCGAAATTACCCCCAACTTGTGTTTTGACGGATTTTTGCGCGCCACAGCGCCATAATGTCCCTGGGTCTGACTATTACCTGACATTATGCTCACTCATACGGACAACATCTTTTCTTCTTTACCTTTCATTAAAACGAAATGTTTTAACATTCCACAGAAGCTATGCTTGTATGCATATTTGATCACGCCTTTGCAGGTGTGTCTCGTTTTACCGAAAATATACTATTTATTTATTTATTTATTCAGTTACCTTGTTAGTGTGTCGTTCATGCGCATAATTATGTGGAAATCCCTTGTCTTGTTGTAGTTGGAGTGCATTATTTTAAGTTTATTAAGGACTTTATGTGTATCAGCTACACCCTTCGGTTTCGTAGGTTTCCTCATGTTCTGCTTAGGAGCGACCACGTCAAGACAGAACATAATGTGGTAGTATATCTCTTGGGTTGCCATATCTGTGTCTGTTGCCAGAAAGAATGCATCCCAGTTAAGAGATCGTAGAAGAGTGGAGAAGCTTTCCCAATCGACGCGTTGTAGAGGACGGAAGGATTCGCTGGAGGAGAGGTTGTACTGCTTAGTAGTGGGCAGTCTGAATGTTAACTTCACTGCCTTATGATCACTACGAAGAAGGTTGTCAAGCACACAAACCTGTGCTTGGTTGATGCCTGTCGTGAATATTAAGTCAAGGATATTAATGTTCCTGGTAGGTACGTTAACATTTGGGTCCAGTCGTACGCGAAGATAAGGTCGACAAACGCTCTTTATTTTTGGGAGGTGGGGACTGGGTAGACCACTCAATGTGCGGCATATTAAAGTCGCCGCCGATTATCTTAAGGCGTGCAGGTAACAGCGAAACTTCGGTGAAGAGCTCGACCAATTTTTTGATTTCAGCTGTTGAGAAATGTGGTCGGATATAGATGCAACCAATGAGGAGATCTAGGTGCTCACCATCTGCTTGAATTCATATGGAGTATTCCGGGTTACCCAAAGATATTGGTTAAAAGGAGGATGCATGAAAGTCTTTGCTGACGTAGATGAGGCATCCTCCGCCTCGTGGCTTTTCGCGTCCACTGCAGAATGTAGAGTAGCCAAGTATTTGGATGGGTGAGTCAGATGAACTGTCTGAGTGCTATGTCTCTGTGATTAGAACCAGTTGTGCTTTGGACATAGTAATAATCGGACCCAGAAGGTGATTCTTTTGCTTAATATACCTGACGTATATGAGAAGCATATTGTGGATCCCCAGCTTACTAGATTCCTCGAAGTGAGAGGTAGTAGGGAGTGTTGGGGCATCTCTTGGTGGATATTCATTGGTTGGATTGCTGAAATTGAGTGAACCGTCTAGCAGCATCACAGGCGATCCAGAATAAGGTGAGGGGCATGTTTGCATGCATGCCTGTAGGTGCATGCCGAGTAGGTCGGTGGAAATTAATGGAAGAGGTTGGGAGTAGCATGGAGCATCGAATCCGGGGGAAGGATGTGGAGGTAACTGCTGATGCATACGAGCCGCGAAATCTAGCCCGAAGGCGGTCATGAGGTTGGCTTTTAGAGGAACCGTCCGAATGCCTGAAATATGTTGTTTGGAATCAGTTGTGCCATGTCTAGGAATGGAGTCAGGTGATAGAGAGCCACCGCTTGACGCTCGCGAGCTAGAAGAGGAGGCCCGCAACTTGCGGCGTCCCACAAAAAAGAGACCGCGGAAGGTGTCGTCATGATTTGTGGCCTTATCGTGTGTTGTTGAAGGAGTGTTGACTGGCGTGATGGGATGGGTGGATGAGGGATCGAGCTATGTGCAGAATTCATCGGTTCGTTGCGCCCATGTGGGTTTCGCCCCGGTGATTTTGCTGTTTGGTCAACAGTATATTGGATTTTGCGCGGGTCTGGAGACGCACGGCGGGGCTTCGTGTTCTGAGTAAGTAATTCTTATGTTGCGACTGCTCGATACCGGTTGTCGCTGTAGGTGATTTCGCTTCATTTCGTGGGGGTGATGGCCTAGTTTTGCGCTGATGAGTTATGTTGGCTATATTTGTATGGTTGGTCTGGACGACAAATCTTACTGGGCTTTGCCCGCGCAGCATTGCAGTTCGTCGGTAGAGGAACGAAGTGTATGCGGGGTCTGGTTGTGCGTCGCGGGGCTTGGGGTTCTAAGTAAGTAATTCCTACGTTGTGACCGCTCAGTCCTGACTGTAGATGTAGCAGATTTTGCTTCGTAACGAGGGTGTGGAGGCCAACTGGTGTTCAGACGATTTGTGTTGCCTATATTTTCATGCTTAGTTCGGTCTGCGTATCGCTTTGGGCTTTGCCAGAGTAACGATGCGGATCGGCTGGCAGAGTAGGGGGTTTGGGTTTAATCCAATTACTCGTTGTTAAGCTAGGGGTTACAAGGATATAATTCTTACGTTGTGGCTAATCAACCTTGACTGTCGCTTTACTAGGCTTCGGCGTAAAGCGTGGTTTGTATTTTAAACAAGTGGGTGTTATCTTAACCGTTTGGGCGCGTTTGGGCATCGACTCATTGTTATAATATTGTGGTTTGGAAGCGAGCTGAGGAGACACAGTTATAAAACCACCTGGGTTTGGGCAGCTGGGCTTAGGTGCCGTGTCAGTATCAGGCTGCGTGAGATAGTTTACGATACTATAAAACGGTGTATATGATGATAAGATGCACAAGCTATGGAGCTCGTTGTACGTGTCGCGTACATCAGACACGCTGTTGGGCTCCTCGCTGCACTCTGTTCTGTCCATGATTGCATTCTAGGTGGCCGTAACTTTTGCCTGTCCTTCAACTGTTAGTACCACTATTGCGATAGGATTTAATTGTCGTTGTGACATGTCCATGTCAACGTTGTAGGCCATTGATGAGCTTGCCGTGGGAGTTGCGTTCAGATGCATATCAGTTAACTGCGTGCCCGGTATTGTAGTCGTATTGACATTTTAATTGGCAAAGGTCGTGACAGCGGTTACTGGATACCATTCAGTAACGTTTCTTTTGAGGGGCTGTTGGAGAGGGTTCAGGAGTATATTTATGGAATTGTGCAGACTCTGCTTATTAGGGGTTCGTACTTTTGACATGAGCGCTATTTGCAGTGGCGTCAAGTCCAGTTTAACCAGTATGGGGCCCAGCTTCGCTTGCTTTCTTATGATGAACCTGTAGTCTAAAAAGCATTTGGCGTGAACTTGGCTGCTGAACTTGAGGACGATTGGGCATGGTCGGGTTTTGTTTTTCGAAGACGGCTGCATCAGCAGCAATCCCGGTCCATTTTGAGTACACTTAGAAGTGAGTGTGTCACTTTCTCAATTGGTATGCGATCTGGCACATTAAATATTATTACATTTCGTGCACGGATCACTCGTTCGTTGACTTCCTTGGCGAGCGCGTTGAGCAATCACCCGCTGCGTTAAGATCTTCCACTTTGTCTGATTTATGTAGATCCAAAAGCTGCGCCAGCGGTCGAAGTTTTACTAACAATTGACTGATATTTTGCAATTCCGATTTCACCGAGTTTAGCTCATTTTCCATGTTTTGGACTATAAGAAGCGCGTCTGTCAGCTGGTCTTGTGGTGCTGCCTTACAGCCTGAAAGCAAAGGCGACGGACACTTAGGTGGTAACGATTTTAGTGACGTTACTGACATTTTAGCGTCATGTAGTGCATCCGTCCGTGGATCGGAAAGGAGCACAAAGCAATTAGCTAATTTTCCTGGTGTAAGAGCCGCAGAGTTACCGGTTGTCACGTTGTTATTTGTGATATAGCTGACTAACCGGGGTGCCAGTGCTGAGACTACAGTGGGCGCAAGACCGTTACTGGTAGTGTCCTTATCCTTCTGAACGCCGATCCGGCGTTTTCCCTTGATCATAGTTCTGGGGACTTTCGGTTGTGTTTCACTTCTTTGAACCATTTGACAAAAGTCAAGTGCTTCCGTTGGTGTTTGTTCAAACACAGTTTTTCACCGGTTTTTATCTACAAAGCTCGTTAGTAAGGAATGCCAGATTTCAGGTTACCGCGTCAAGGTCAAGATCGACTCGTGCTATGCGCCGCTCATGATGATACAAAGGATAACCAGGTCCTTACTAAGTACTTGTGCGCGTCGGTGTTCCGGTCTTAATTGGCTGTCAAATATCTGACGAACAACTGGGAGCACCTAGCGTAAATTAAGATCCGTACCCACTGCTTAGTAACCAACCTGTCCGTTGCACTTTTTGCGGATAACCCGCTGTGACGACGGGTGACATCCTTCGGTTAGTGGAAACGGCACAATACTATCCAAGTACAGGGGTACACTGTTTGGAATGCATGCACCTGGCCCATGCACTGATCAAGCACTACCGTACTTGCTGTCTGAGTCGCTGGGAACATCAGCCTTATGTTGCGCGCCGCGTTCATGTAGGATGCCGTTGTCTTACTAGGCAGCAACGCGTAGAAAATTGAATGCCCAATACCATGCAGATCTACCAACATGCAGTGCCACAGTATGTAGCCACCGCAGTTCACCTGGTGTGCAGCGTCCGCCAGCCATACTTCACTGTAAAGCTCCACGATGTCATCTACGTACCTCGGAACAAAAATATGGACAGTAACCAATCAGAGATACGGTCCGGAGGTCGTAATAGTTGAACCTTCTAACGTAGTGCGTCAACGCATACCTCCTGAGCTTGCGTGTGTCCTTGAATGACTGCTTCGTACGATAGATGTCCGCGTCCGCGTGCCGCGGGAGCCGTCCGTTGGTGACATACAGAAACGGCTTTACTAAATGAAAGCTATGGCTGTGCTCAACGCTGTAGGATCCTATGTCGTAGCACCAGCCGTTTTGCCGTATGGCAATTTGCGCCTTGCAGTCACAACTTTTGTACCAAAATTTAATAAAAGTCTCATTGACCTTACATGTGAACTTACCGCTTGTAGGTGTATCCACATCGGTGACAATGCATGCATCTACAGTGTACGGACACGTACCGCACACCCTCAGGTAACACATTTCCGGTTTTCCTCCTACACCCCACCGCTGTCAGTACATCTGATTTGGAAACTCATGATGCAGTACGCATCTGTAAGCGCTTTAGTTCACTTTCGAAATTCTCAAAAGTGCGGTACACACGCTGAAGGAACCCAGCACGAAGATCAGCGGTCGTCGACAGCCATGACAGCAACTGAAGCCGCCAACGCTCTTTACGGTGCATTCAAACTATCATCATACTCACCTCAACCTAAGTCTCATTGCAACCCATGGCATTGTTATCCACATTTACATCTCTTCGATCACAACGTCATCTTCTCTTTTCCTTCACCAAGACGAAGTTTCTTGTTGTCCACTACGGCAACCTCCTAGACGCCTGCTTATCACCGACCGTTGTGGAGCAGAATCAATGTTGCCTCTAGGGAAAACTCAGAAATGAGTCACAGTCCGTACTTTAGCCATGCTAACAACACATACACAATACCAAAGATAAATAAAACGAAGTTAAGTTTGGCCACGGTTTATATGTAAACCTATTACAAAGTGCATTTCTGACATTAACAATGGGTTATGTACGCCAGTCAAAAATATTTTTCGATTGTACCTACCCAGCACACTAGAGGAAAAATGGTTCCTACTCGTCTGCAAATCGTCTTAGCATGACGATTGAAAAAATCCGGTACATTGTAAATATTATGCAACGGAAAAAGCCAACTGGCACATAGATGATATTCTGTTGCAATACCCGTTTATAATTAGGTTGAAATATTAACAATAAATTACTTGGCTGCAGGTGCAAGTTTTGCTTAAATGTATCCTATATTGCATTTGCATCAAGGCGGACAGTTAATCGCAGTAGTGTTCGCTTGTGGGAAGGTGCTTAAAACGTTCGGTCTAGGATTGTAATAAATATCAGCCACTGGGTACCTTCGACACGATTGAGGAAGTGGAGTGCAATGAACCTGGTTTTGTGTGTGATTATAGAAAGGAAATAACTATTAGAGGAGAAATAAGGTAAATGTATGATGTTAGACCTCAAGGCATGTGTGTGCTGAAATGAGGGACTAAGGTTCAGAGGATGTGGTCACGAAATAGGAGCAGTCAGTTGCCATGACAGCAACGCTACCTGAGTAAATATTTGGTGCTTTGTTCTGAAATGTAACATGTTAATATAGGATACTTTACTAAATAAAAGATAGAGGACCAACACTGTTTTGAAGGTAATAAAATCACTTAAAAGGTAGTTGAATTATGTAACACCATTTGAGGGTTATGTTGCCGAGGTGAGAAACGGCACTATACACTAAAAGAAGCCTACCGTTTGATGCCATTAAGTGAGATGGGGAGAAAATCGGTTGAATACTTTTTGAACTGTTATAATGCAGTTGATAGTGCAAAAGTAGCAGGTTATGGACTATTCATCCTGGTCCCGGTCACGTTCACACCTGTTATTTACTTTTTCTAGATGCCTGCGCCGTGTGATCAACCACAAATAATATTTGGTACGTGTCCTCTTACACATTTGTCGCTTAGCAGCTGACAACAGAAGTACTCCTACTTAGCTGAATCCTGAGGTAATGCTTGGTTCTGCACGGTAAATGGTGCTAAGAGACAAACCTGTTACTTAATGCATAACATTTTCAAAGTGGCGTGTTGCAAAAGAAACCTATGTATCAACCTAGCTATAACTGTAAACCTGGTAGGTGTGTCAGAGGAAACACAGTGTCAAGTTAGCTAAACAATAGCACAAACCAACAAGGCAGCAGCGACCAAAAGAGCCTCGGAATAATAATAATTATTATTATACACTTCAGTTGTTAGTGGAAAACAGCTCAGCTGTTTTGCCGCAATACTAAAGATAAGAAGAAAAATACCACCCTGGCACGCCGGCTGTGTCCCCAGTAACAGCTGGCTATCGGGCCGTAAAATGGGAGATATATTATGCCTAACGAGTGAGACCTTGATCGGAGTGAATGCAAGCAGGTGGGGCATGGACAAAATAGCGCGTAATAGAAAGCTGTTGGGGTCGGCTCCGAGCCAAATCAGCACGTGTGTCCAACCATACGTGTTCACCACCCTTAGGACCCCAGTCAGGCAGTCGGGATGCAACAACTGACGCCAACTTCCAAACCAGGGTTTTCATCTCTCTCGACCAAGTCACGCTTCAACTCCTCTCCTTCTCTTCCAACCGTACCCACAACCCGCACACAATGCACCTCGCGGAACTCGGGGTGCAAAATTGCGCAACGTGTGGCCCAACCATCGGAGCCAGGTGCGTGATATAATGGTGCTGAGTGGTTCACTCGCCCTTCCTGCACAAAATACGCGACGCCAAGCGCGCATACAGTTCACGCGGTGCTCCCACCAGACATGTGCTAAGCTGCGAAGGCAACGAGGATAGAATAGCACGAGCCCTTTTATGTCTGTTCACCTGAAGGGCCAGGTATAACAACCTAATAGGGGAGTTGAATGGACGGCTGCGTTATGAACCCTGCCCTTCCGGGGTAAAGTAATGTTGCTGCTGCACCACAGGTGGCGGACGTTGGAAAAGCAACTCGAGCTTTTGCTATAAGGTTCGTAACCTTAACTTGGATCACACGGGCGCCCATATGGCGTCTTAGGTACTTGATTGCCCGAACAAATACCACCTGATCACCACCAAGCGTAAGCAGAGCGTTGGGACCCTGCCAAGCTTGGCTAAGTACTTTACATTTCGAAGGAGCAAAGCATAGCCCAAAACGATTGCCAGATAGTGCTAATCGGTCCAATGCTGCTCGACATGTTTCGTGGCTGCCACAGATTAGGGGAGTATCGCCCGCATACTCTAAGTCAAGAAGTCGCTCACCAGGATGTGGCTACCCGCCTTCTAGTTCGTGTTCAGCGAACACTGTTTCCGTGACGTCATCAATGGCCAAGTTAAAGAGAAAACGTGACAGCGGGCAACGTTGCCTCACACCGCTGGTGATAATGAAGGGTGGCGACCGTTTGACCTAAACACTCGCTCTGCCCGAATTTTGCGCGTGCAGCGTTTGGCTAATGTTTACATGTGGTCAGACACACCTTTCCTCAGGAGATGGTCTAAAAGGGTACGTCGATCGACTGAGTCAAAGGCACCTCTTACGTCAAGAAATATGACAGCGGTAGGTCGCCAATAAAATAACGTCCCCTCAAGCATTGATGCATGATGAAGACAAGGCCGATGCAACACCGATCTTGACGAAATCCGGCTTGCTGTTCACGATTCTGGCCTTCATGGGTGCTGTTGTATCTACACGTACACTAGTCCCCTGCACGCAGGGTCTTGAACAAACACGACCAAAGCCCCGAACGAGGAAGCGGAACGCTACAGGTACGCAACACAAACTTCTATTGACGCCAACGGTACATGCACTCAGTATATTCAAAACAACCCTGGTATTGATCGCGAACGGACAGGCATCCAATCACAAGCTACGAAATGCGGTCGTGGTAAGGCCCGTGCGTACGGGCTACCACACTACTCCCCCTCTTCAGCGGTTGGTTCACTGCGGTGGCCCTCGTGTCAGGACATTTCTTCGGTTGAAGTGCTGAATGTAGCTGTCTGGCGTTGACTCGTCGGCCGTCTGCCAACTCATAAGTTCCTGGCCCTAGCGCACGAGTAATTCTGATGGGTCTCCTCAGTGCCGGTTCTCCTTTACGTGTTTGCCTTTCCTTTAGCCTGACCAACGTTCCAGGACGCAGCGATGTGGCCCGTTTTTCGTAGGATGACTGATATCCCCGGCGACGTTCCAGTTGGTGGGGTTCGTTGTTTTCTGCAGCCGAAATAGCTGCGTTTAATTTCGTACGCAACTTCCTGCCAAACATCAGCTCACCAGCTCACCTCTCCGGCGGCAACTGATTGCGCTATGCTCGATCTACATCCAGGGCTGGTGCGAAGCCCGTGGTCTCTAAGTCAGCTTCTGTGGGTGTTGTGTCAGAAGTTTGTGCTCGCAAGAAAGACAAGCATCTTTACACTGCTTTAGCAATCGCTCACTAATATCAGTACGGGCGCCTACACATTGTGGGCCGCCCAGAAGAAGCTCATCAGAGGACAATTCTCCGACTTGAGCGTTTAGATCCCCAGCCAACACCACACTATTCACGCTTCTTCTTCAAAAAAGGAGACCGCGAATTTGCTGATAGGAACCATGATTCACCGAGTCAGTGCTATGGTTTGTAAGAGCGTAGGCCGCAATGACAAACAGACATCGTTTGTCACTCCACGACTTCTTAGCAGGGAAAAAGCAGCGACTCTAACGGCGTACATACTACTTTTTACTGGAATCCAATCGCTCAGAGCAGTTTCAGCTCAAGGACTCAAAACAATGCCAACGCCAGCTTGACCGGCATTTGAAGCAGCACCGTCGTCAGACAGGCGCAATGAGAGAATGCTGCCTGGATTGCATATTCGGGATCGCTGGGTAACCACGGAGCTCGAAGCTTGCAAGCGGGTTTCTGATAAACGGTAAAATATCGATCGATAGGGTCGCTAGTTTGCGGAAACGTGCTGCCTGTTGGCTAATCCGTAGCAAAGTGCGCACGTTGAGGCATGCCAGGTTAAGCGAGACGCAAGGACTCCAGAGAGAAACGGATGAACTGACGTAGTCTTCTTGGGTGAAGTCGGGCGTGTCAAATGGATTGGGGCGACGCCATGCGTCTTTGTGTGATTAGAAACCAGAGAAAAATTGACTACTGAAGGACGATGGGGGAGTGCCAGTAGATGGGGTTAAAATTTGGGGATAAAATTAAAGTTGGAGCGAGATGATAAAGAGGAAGAAGCGCGAGAAGGGGAAAAAAGACGGGAAGTCCTGAGCAGTAGCAAAACACTACCCAAGCTGCTCGCTGCAGCAGATAGGATGCAGTTTATTATCCTCTGCGACTGCCGGAGCATCAATACATTGTTCGATGTAGGGTTCATTGTATTGTGTGGGCAGAATACTGTCAGGTTGCACAGGCCTATATAGGAGAATCGTTAGGGTACTCAACCAAAGCTTTTTGGTAAAAAACCTTACGCAATGCAGCGGGTTTTGGCACTGGACTACAGAGAGCCCGTTTTATGAAACAAGGAGCCACCCACATTTCAACCCGCAACCTGCGGGACTAGGAGGCTGAGGTTGCCTGGCCTTTAAACATTGACCAATCTGGTATGAGTGGCTCTGAAGTTGCAACATATTCCCCACTCAGCATAGCTCGATGGATCGCTAAAGCGCACAAACCATTGTACCACGATAAGCTCCAGCCTCATTGAGACGGGTCGGATTAATTGAAAGCAGTAGGTCATAATTTAAGGCCGTACTGTTTGCTGTACTAGCTGTTATGGAGGAGGAATAATAAATGAATATTGGTTTAGGGGAATGATAATGTTGGTACCTTGTTCTAAAATGTATAGAAGCGTGTTCGTTTTAGTTCGCAGGTGTTAGTTGGGTTTTGCTACGCTGGCTGCAATGGCTGTTGATGATATTTTTGTATTCCGCGCCATTCTTCGCCATTATTATAAGACGTTTGAGGAATTTGTGGAAGATTTGAGAAGGTTACGAATACAGACGGCGACAAGGTATTTTGGAGCGATTAAAGTGCCACTGGCCAAAGCGTCTTCCTGATGCTTATTTGTAATTTTACGGATAGTCCCTTTTTGCTTCCGTTTCACACCTTGTTTTGCCTTTTTATTGTGGTAGGTTAGGTTATGTACCTCGTTTTAAATTCTGCTCTGTTTTCCACCTATAAGTAGTAACGTCGATAAAAACCGAGGTGAATGTACGGCTTGCGTCCTCTTTTGATGAAGCAAGTGCAGCTTGCATCAGTGCTGCCAGTTTTAGGTCATTTACGGATTTAGCTGGTGGGATGCGATGTGACGTATGCTTCCTCTACTGTTACAAAAGTTGTACCGGCCTTCTATCGAAGCAATACAATATGCAAGCCTCCAGTGGAAAGCTTCTGTTTAGATGTGCCGCTTGTTGCGCTTAGAAAGCGCAGATCACGGCTTTCACCTGTGTTGAAGTCCAATCAACGTCATCCAGCTACACAGTTGTTTAGAAGGCGTTAACCGAGCTTACCTTACTTGCCCCAAACAACTCTGAAGAGATTTTGATTTTGCAATCCGGGAGTATTACGAATTTGGACGTTTTGATGGACTGTCCTTCTGCTGACCGTCCACCTGTTGACGAGGCGCTTATGCTACCGGACACTCCATTTTACAGGAATATAATTAACACAGGTGCCTCAGACGGCATCGTTGACCCGCTCCAAATGGAAGGCGAGTCACGGCCTCCTGGAGTAATTAATTATAGGTGTAATTAAGCAAGCAAAGTGCGCAAAACCACCGCCCCTAATCCGAGGGTGATAAAATGCTCACGAAATAAGCGCCTGAGCTGGCAACACCACCTGAGGTTGCAATTCCCTTAGTTGGACATGAGGTGCCGACGATTCCTGGCAAACAACTATGTGGCGTGGATGGTAAAGCATGTGGTGTAACTACACCTCGTCGGGGGATGCTTACACAGATAACAGCGTGATTTGCAGAAACAAAACTGCATCCACCGCCGCCTTTCCCATGGTGCGCATGCCTGAAGACGTTGGCCGGCTTAACTTTTGCGTGACCAGACTTTATCTACCAGGTTACCCTGGCGTTAATGTCATGTAGCTAATCCGGGTAGGGAACCTTCCGCTTGAGCAGCCAAATCCTCCACCCCGTCTGCTTAGTGTGGTCCTCACCACCCCAGAAGAGCACAGGGAATTACTGCCAGTTGGCTTCTAGCACAAAGGTAGCAACCGTAAGTTGTCACCAGACTTTCCGTTAGCGGTTAGCGTAAAGCTAAAGGAATCCATCAGAGACCTAAATGTCCGGTGTGCAGCTAGATAGCAAGGTGTCCGATTGGGGGGTTTGTGGGTTGTCAGGTGGCGTTATTTTCCGTCCTGCCGGAACCTGCGCTACTTGCGCACGACCCAGGGCTGGTGGTGCCGAAGTTTTACAAGTAGTACTTAGTAACGTGCGTAGCCTGAAGAACAAGAAATGCGAGATGGATTGGCTCGTAGACAAATCTCTTCCAGGTGTATTTCTTCCACTGAAACGTGGCTGTCTGAGGAAATCAGAAACGCCGAAGTATGTCTGTCTGGCTACGCACGGTTCCGCGCTGGCCGCTCCATTGTCAGTCAGGGGCAGTGAAGCTATTTATGTGAGTTATCACTTCGACGTAGTGAAGCCCAGCGTTTTTCAGTCTATGGACAAATGTATTGGGTCTCTCGCAGACTTAAGCTGCGCTTTCTCGGTTATGTTTACGGTCGCGTTAGTGTATGTAACCCATATGAGCACCTCCAATAGCACTATTGTGTTTTGACGCATTCGTCCTGCGAACAGGTGTCTGATGCTAGGAGACATTAAGATTCTAGAGGTTCATTGGATTGACCTACCTTGCAGTTTGGCGGTGGGATCGTTCGGTACAGAACTGCTGACTTAACGCTGCAGAACACTACACCAGGGCGTGAACCAACAGTTCGTGGACGTTCCCGCGATGGTAACTCACGCTTCAAACAAAGCTGTTGGATACCGCTTGGAACACACCACATTGTAGTCACTGGGTGGCACTACGGATGACAATTTTGCCTTAGTGTTTATTTGTTTGACAAGAGCACCCCATGTTGAGTGGCAGTTCATGCATACCGCATGGCAAGCCTACCGCCGCTGCACAAGGTTGCTCAGTTAGCATGGCGTGAAACATGTAATGGTAATTTATTTTCGTCCCAACGTATGTATGCACACAATACAACGCTTTCACCTTGTATACACCTGTGTTTCCATGGCCTCTCGCAGGTGCCCGTGCGGAACGCCCATAATGGCATCGTTCACCAGGTACGTTCAGCATTTCTTTCATACCCATATGACATTTCCTGGCATTTAGCCCGGACCTCAGTGATCTACTGTGTTGACACGACAAATAAATACTGTCCTCAACCTCAGTGTGAGCAATTTGCATGGGCCTAAGCAACATTTTGCTGCGTAAGGTTCACCGTTACCGTGGCAGTACATGGATGCTGTCTCGCTGTGGTCCATTTAATGGAGCCGGCACCTTATACTATTTACTGACGGCCAGCTTACGTAATTAGTCAGTTAGCTTGATTATGTATTGTAGCATTGCTGTGGCTGCTTAGGTGGAGCCTGCAACTTCTAATAATTACCAGCGGTCAGCGTATGTGAGTAGTCAGTTAGCCCATTTGTACATTGGGTCATTGATGTGCGACAATAAATGAAGCCGGAAACTTATTTTAATTACCGGATACCAGCTTATGTTAGTAATCCGGGTTATGTATTACATACATCATCATCATCATTATACACATCAGCTAGAGGTGGGAAAAACACCTCCGCTATTGTGCCGCAATACATGAAGGAAATACATACATACATACAATACAATACACAAAGGAAAAATAGATACAACCGTTGTATGCCAGCTGAGCTACCAGCAACGGATAGGCATCGTTCCGGTAAGCTTCTAGCTAGCTACTAGGCAAAAAGAAAAAAAGTATTATGTTTTACCCTAGGAAATGAGATCGTAGATGGAGGGGAGGCTAAAAGGGATGGGGAGGGACAAAGAAACTCACAGCATGAACGCCACTGAGGTCGGCTCCTTGCCATATCAGCACGTGTATCCAGCCAAAGGTGTTCACCGTCTTTTGGACCCCAACCAGGGAGCCGTGAAGCTCCAACCGAGGCTAGCTCCGAGGTGAGGGACTTCATTCCCCTGGACCAAGTCATCGCTTGGCCACCTCTCCTCTTCTTCCACCCACTTCCCCGGTGAGCAAACAACGCACGTCGAGGGAGTCGGTGGGCTGGCATGCGTAACACGTGGCCGAACCATCGGAGCCTGGTGCGGGAAATAACGGTGCTGAGCGGTTCAGATCCTTTTCCTGGGCCGTAAACAATGCGTCGAACACGCTCGTTACTCACGCGGTGTTCCCACCATATGTGAGCCAAACTGCGAAGGCACCGATGGTCGAACGTAACTAGCCTCTTCATGTCCGCCGATCTTATGGGCCAGGTTTCGCAACCGTACAGTAAGGTCGAACGTACCGCTGCATTGTACACTCTACCCTCAGGGCGAGAGTGATGTCGCGCCGTCGCCAAAGGTGGCGAAGGTTAGCAAAAGCACTTCGAGCTTTCGCTATACGGTTCGTGATCTCGTCTTCGATTCCAAGGGCGCTGATACAACTTCCCAGGTAATTGAATTTCTGAGCGACTTCTAGCTGATCCCCACCAAGGGTCAGCGCAGGAGGCGATCCCTGCCAATCTTGGAGGAGCGCTTTGCACTTCGATGGTGCAAAGCAAAGCCCAAGGCGGCTGACAGCCAGTGCTAATCTGTCCAGTGCCGCTTGGCACGTCTGGGAGCTGTCACAGATGAGGGCAATGTCGTCAGCATACTCCAAGTCAAGAATTCGTTCTCCTGGGAGTAGCTCCACACCTTCCAAGTCATGTCCTGTAAATGCAAACTCCATGACTTCGTCAATAGCGAAGTTGAAGAGGAAAGGTGACAGCGGGCATCCTTGTCTCACACCGCTGGAGATATTAAAGGTTGGCGACAGCTTGTCGTAAGCCCTCACTCTGCCCGTGCTACGCAAATATAATGCTTGGATAATATTTACATATTTCTCGGGCACACCTTTCCTGAGTAGACAATTCTAAAGGGCACATCGATCAACCGAATCGAAGGCACCTTTGCTGTCGAGGAACACGACTACGGTGGGCAGCCAATATGTGTGGCGGTGCTCCAACAACTGACGCAAAGTGAAGATGTGGTCAATGCAGCCACGACCACGACGAAACCCGGCTTGCTCTTCACGAATCTAGATTTCACGAGCGCCAGTCAGTCTGTGAAGAATTATGGAGGCGAGTAATTTGGAGGCGATGGAGATGAGACTGATTCCTCTATGGTTGCCGCATTCCGAGCACGAGCCGCCTTTGAAGATGGGAATAATAACGGAGCGGCTCCAGTCGGTTGGGACAGTCTCTGCTCTCACAGTTTCACTAGTAATTCATGCAAAGCATCCACCAGAGCAGGGCCTCCGAATTTGAAGAGGGCTGGAGGAAGATCATCTTGTCCCGCGGCTTTGTTCAACTTCAACAGTCGGATCTCACGTTCGACTTCTGAGCGAGAGGGTGGATCCAAAGGGACAGCCCACGGAGCAGGGCGATCAATGACCGGCGAATCGGACAATTCTAGCCGATTAAATTGCTTTTCAAAATGCTTAGCCCAACGCTCCAAACGTTTTGACAAATTGTGGATAGCCTGTCCACTCTCATCACAAATTGTTTCACAAACACCAGGTCTCCTGCTGCCCGTTTCCCGTATCAGACGGAATAACTTACGATGGTTGCCAAGGGCAGCGGCCACTTCCATCTCTGACGCACGATGAGACCACCATGATTCGCGGTCTGTCTTCAGGCTAGCACGGAGTTTTGCCCGTAGCTCTTTGCGAGTTTCATTGTGTTCGCTTCCAGCCGGGATATGCCGGCGAGCGTCGATAAGTTCCAGAGACCGAGAAGAGACCCAATGTCCATGTGGGCTTTTAGACATACCACATGAGGATTTGCCCGCTGCTAGTAAGGTCTGACGAACATGTGACCAGTGACCAACAATTATCTCCAGTGAGCGAGTACTCAACTCGCATGTCAGCGTACTTTGATACGCATTCAGAACAGCTGGCTTTGTCAGTTGGCTGGTGTCAATGCGCTCACAGCGCCGTCGCGGGCGTCTTTCAAAGCGCATCCGCATGTCAGCACATACAAGTGCGTGATCAGTGTCCACACATGTGCTCCAAATGGAGCGACAATTCTGGATGCAGCCTCTCCAGCGGTAACTAATAGCAATGTGATCGATCTGCGTCCAAGGCTGGTTCGAGGCTGGTGGGCGCCAAGTCACCCTCCGGCGGGTGCTGTGTCGGAAGTTAGTGCTCGCAAGAAATAAACGAGCATCTTCACACAAATGAAGTAACCGCTCACCGTTATCATTACGGGAGCCTACACCGTGCTGACCGCCCAGATGCATTTCATCAGCGGACATCTTTCCAACTTGTGCGTTCATATCACCCGCCAGAACAACAGTGTCCGTGCTTCTTCTGCGGCGAAGGAGCTGAGTCAGTTGGCGGTAGAAGTCCTTCTTTACCGAATCATCGCTACAGTTTGTGGGCGCGTAGGCAGCGATGATGAATAGACATTTATTAGTTCCGCGCGACTTCGAAGCTTTAAACGAGCCAGCCAATCGGACCGCACACATCCGGCTACTGCTTGGAATCCAATCAACCAGAGCAGCTTCAGCCCGGGGACTCAGGGCAATGCCAACACCAGCTTGGCCGGTGCTCGAAGCTGCATCGTCACCGGATAGGCGCAATGAGAAAATACTGTTTGCGTCACTTGAAGGGGATCGCAGCGTGAGCACAATGCTCGAGTCTTGCAGGCGGGTCTCTGATAAGTAGCAGATATCGATCGAGAGGGTCTCCAATGTTCGGGCAAGTGCTGCTGGTTGACCGATCTGTAGTAGTGTGCGTACATTAGGGCATGCCAATCTGAAGGAAAATTGAGGGCTCCAAATGGAAGCCGATGAACTGGAAGGGACCGCTTGGTTGGATATGGGCTTGTCGACAGGAGAGGACTGACGCTTCGCGTTCACATGTGAGTTAAAACTAGAAGATAAATGCCTAGCAAAGCATGTTGGGGGAGGGCCAAGAATCGGGGGCTGAAAACTGGGGGATATAAGTGAAGTTGGAAGGGGACGGTAAGAGTGAAAAAGCGTAAGATGGGGAATAAGAAGACGGGAAGGCTTGAGCAGTAGCATCCATACCCCTATCTACCCTGCTCGATGCAGCAGATAGGGCACCGTTGATTGTCCTCTGCGGTGGCCAGAGCAACAGCAAGTTGTTTGAAGTGTGATTCATTGTATTGCGTGGGCAGGATACTGTCAGGTTGCCCAGGCCTAGACAGGAGAACAATTAGGGTTCTCAACCAAAGCCTTTGGTTCAAAAACCTGACCGCAATGCAGCGGGTTTGGCGTTAGACTACAAGGAGTCCATTAAAGGAATAAGGTGCCACCCTCATTCCAACCCCCAACCTGGAGGACCAGGAGGCTGAGTTTGTCTGGCCTCTAACCATTGACCAATCTGGTATGAGTGACTCTGAAGGTGCAAAAGCACCACCCAGCATAGCTCAATGGATCGCTGAGGCACACAAACCATCGCACCACGGTAAGGTCCAGCCTCGTTGCGATGGATGTATTACATACACTGATGCACATAATTGTCGCCTTATCCCTTAATAATCCCACGATAACCATTTTAAAAGCCTTCACTAGTAAATATGTCTAGTTCAATTCTACCGCCTATTTACCTATTGAATTGATTTTAAAAAAAGCTAGTCAGCTCGATGGAAATGGTTGCATGTACACACTGTTGTTTAATGCAGAATATATCACAGAAAATCACGAAATTCACGTATTTTATAAATTTCGCCTTCCCCCGCCTTCTCATGTTTTTGACGTCGCCACATGCTAAAGCTTTAACACAGCACCTTCTACTGCATGAAAATAACTTCTGATTATCCTTACCATTTAGCCTGCTACTACCGATTACAGGATGCACATTTCTTATTTACATTCATTATTTGGCCTTATTTAACCGCTCATTAAAACCAAAGCTTACGCCATTAAAAAAACAAAAATAATTTAAAGTAAAACTTACGTTGCATGCATTGTTCACATGAAACAAAAACCGCCTTATAGTTTTTCTAATCTTTGCCAATAAAGCACCCGGTTTCCTTGGCCATCCAATTAAGTTCGCGCGCCACATTAACTCAACTTTCCTGTCAAATTAACGCTTTAAATTCAAATACGCGCCAACATTTTTCAACCAACTTTTAGAGATGGAAACGCTGTACAAGGTTATTCGAAGCGGGATGAGTAGCTGTTGCGCGAATGCATATATATATATGCGTAGGGCAGTGATGGGTGATTTTGAGCGAACATAGAGGCAAATGGTTCACTTGTGCACGCGCACTTTTAATGGGGCTCAGCGGTTTATTGTCGCATTTCGCGGAATCTCTACTCATTCGTCGTGCTTTTAAATGCTCTACATTATGGGACTACTTTCTCGAGTACACTTGGTGCATTTTATATTTAGCCTTAATTCTAAATTCCGGGCAGCGTTTCACAAAACTTTGCCTAACTCCAATCATGGGAAACATTGCTTGGTCTTACTCGATAGACCAGTTCAACGGATTTCGAACGAACTGTCACTTGTTTGAAGTTAACATTTCTTGGTGCAGCTAGAGACCTCAAGACAAACATATCCGGCGCGATCCATAGGCTAACACACAAAAGGTCTTAACCACGCTTTCCTATATTCTGCCCCACAATCAAACGGGCACATTCGACTGGCATGCCAGAGGACAGTATATAAGTATACAACCGCCACTTGAACTGTGTGTCTTTACCGACAACGTCAGGGGCAGAACAACTTGGTACCATATTGAGTAATTCATTCAAATGGCTGGTAACGTTTCCACAACGAGCGCGTTGCTCAGTGTGCCACAGTCTAAAGAATTTTGTGGATCATGTTCCAAACTTGTTAGGGAGCATTTTGTGTCGTAACTGTTGCAATCGTTTTTATGTGCGATACCTCCGAGTTACACCTAGTCAGACCAAGTTAATAAACAAACTAGAGCCTCTACGGTTCTGTGTAAAATGCACATGGATCCCTCTGATAAAGAGCGTCCTCCCGTTATCTCAGAATTATGACCAGCTACTAGCCAAGGTTGAGGAAATGGTGACCAACAAACTCACTACGGTTGGGGTAGGCGTAGCGGGCTGTGCAACCTAATCCTCCCCCGTAAGTGGTGCTCGTGCCCCGCGAAGAGCGGCCAGTAACACCGTAAACCACACGACAACTAGAGTCCAGAACATCAACAGCTGTCCCAATACCACACGTGGCTCGCCTTTAGCTAATGCGCTGGTCCGTCTGATCGGCGTAACTACACGTAAGATTACTTCCAAACTAAGGACGGATTGCGCGGAAAAAGAGCTAGTCGGTACTAGAAAAACCTGGGTTACTGTTGCCTCTAAGAAGAGCAGTCAGTTAAAATTAACATCACCCACAAATAGACAAGAAACTGAGGAGCGTGGTAGTTTTCCTAGTGAAAGCACCAACGATTTCCTGCGGTACATCTCCGAGTACTTCAGTCACTAACCGCGTGATGTCGAAAGGTGTAAAGAAACAACTACCAGTACTGAGCGTACGGTGCTCCAAACTTCCAACATCAAAGTCGGGATCAATAAGAGGCAAGAGGTTGGTTGCTTATTAGTAACCTAATCGGCGTTGTACTGACACCTATACACTTAGCGCGCATTACGCGGCGCCGTAAATCTAAGCATTTCAATGAGCCAAGGCTGTTTCGCGTTGTTTTGAACTCCATTGCGGAAGCAGAATCAGTACCACCGTCTACAACTAGTCTTAGAAAGGAACGCTGCTCCATCAGTATCTTTCCAGGCATCCCACGGTGCAAGCGCTATCAAGTTACCTGCACCTTAAAGAACTACCGGATAGCAACTTCAAAGAGAACCATACTTATTCACGGGGATCCTGAAACTGAAGCCTTTGGTGAGTCTAAAAAACCAACACATGCTAATGTACAGTGGTGGTATATTCTTGAAATGCAGTGATTGGATGTTGTGTTACCGAAATCCGTGTCAGGGCAGCCTACCGCACCGCACTGCAAAAGAAGCGGCCCGAGAGAGTTGAAGATGGTTCTTCTGGTACATGTTACTTTGCCTGCCACCATCTGAGGTTGGGCTGAAGGCACTTAGCGATATGCCATCTAGTGATACTACGTTACTCAAAGAACCAAACGCGCTGGGATGAATAGAAGAAACCTGCACCAGTAGCGTGTCGAATGGTACCATTTAACCTGTAAAAGATGATAGCGATCAGACAGCATACACTGTGGGTAAAAGGTTAGCCACGGGACTTATTACTCGGGCGATGAATAAGTTGTTAATCCATTCAACAAGTACACATCGAGAAAAGGCTTATTCGTCGGCCACTCACTGGTTAACGAAACATCACGTATAAGTTGTAGAGCCTCCGAACCATTGTCCAAACCTGGATACCTTTCACGTATGTGCCCGAACGCCCAATGGCTACTCAATGAACTTACCGAACTTCAGCTACGGCAGGTTACGAATGCCTGGCACCCACTTTCTATTACCAAAACTTTGTTACACCAAGAGCTGACTGATGCTGAGGTTGAGATAGCCGGCATGTCCCTTATCCGGAACGACAGCCGCGGAGGAGTTGCGGTCCTACACTACTACCGCAGCGATCTGCAAGGAGCCATAGTTGCTGCTCTGAAAACACACGTTACTGACTCACGATGATTCTGTCTCCGACTAAGATACCCCAACGCATGTCTAGTGGCTTTCGTTTACCGCCCCCGACGTCCATTAGGGTACTCGATTTCCGCTTGATACCTAGCCTAAACATATTAACCTCCACTAGGTACAGCCACATTCTCATCTCCGGGGACTTCAATCTACACGCTCTAGAGATTTCGGCATCGCCCAGTGCAAACTTCATAGCAAACATGCATGAACTGAGCGCTAATATTCCCTTGAACAATCATGTCACAACGCCCAATACATCCAGGACAGCAAACAAACCATCCACAATAGACCTGGTGCTCACGAATGAAGAGCGCATGGTTGATAATTTATTGATGGATAGACCATTAAGTTTCAGTGACCTTGTAGAACTAAGGTTTAACTATCTTTGTTATGCAGCTTATCCATATGCACATACGAAACTGACGCATACCATCACAGATACCACGCATTAAAATGACTCGCCGACGCGGCTGCGTGGGAATTCTCAAACGATAGTTCCCTTGACAGCGTTTGGCCCGCGTTCCTTAATAGACTTGGCGACCTCGTCGACAAAGCAACAGCGACCAAGGACCTTCGTCCTGCCAAAATTGTCTTCAATTCTGAGGCGCAGGACTTAAAAATGCATGGCGAAACGTGACGCTGCATTTGATGCCTACAAGATTAACCCCGGATCAGCGACTTGGGATAATTTTCTGATCCATCGCAACGATCGCACTGCACTTGTCCGCGAGGACAAAGTAACTTATCAACACTGTCTAGCCAAAATGTTTATGGCAGACCACAAACTGCCATATAGGCATGACAATAATGTTCTCAAATTGAAGCACGGAATCCCTTCACTTTTCATGACAGGCGGTAGAGTACATAGCGTCGAGGGGCAGCTAATTCTCTGGGGCCACAATATGCATCAAATCCTAACCCGCAGCCTCTACCTTTATATTATGTCATCCACGTTACCTACTACACTCTTTAAACACGTAAATTCAACCCGTAAGATTGTGCTAAGGAAGTTACTCTTACTACGTGAGCATAGTCCTCTGGGCGCAGACAACGTCCACCAGAAGGCACTGAAGGCTGTGACCAACAAGCTAGCTGAACCACTGTCACAGTTCTTCCAAAGGTGCTTAGATGAACAACAAGTCCCCACTATGTGGAAGTGTGGCATTATCACTCCAATTTTTAAGGCGGTAGCTGTTCAGACCCTGCAAAATATCGTCCAGTGTTTCTTCTCCATTGCTGGCGTGGATGTTGGAAGCGGATGTCACGGAGGCTTTAACGAACTAGCTGGAAAAATGCAACATGTTGGTACCGGAGCAGAATGGCTTGCAATGACACCGGTCATGCACCACCAGCCTTCTGATTGCACGAGGTAGTTGGCAAGAAGCAGCTGATGATTGGTCGGTGAGGACCTAAGCTATCTGGAGCCTTCCAAACCTTTCAACCACCTTGATCACAGCATCCTACTTCAACGGACACAGCGCCAAAGCATTGGAGATTTTATCCTCAGTTGCACTGACAGCTTCCTTCTTCAACGGCAGCTACATATACGCATTAGTTGATCACACTCTAACTATACTGAGGTGGAATGTAAATGAATAATTAAATAGTATATTCTCAAATTTGTCGAGACACACCAAACCAAGCATGATCAACATTTACATGCAGTTATGTTTCGCAACAAACACGTTGCTATGTATACAATTGGCGGTAAGCCAAAAGTTGCACAGGCTTTGGAAATTGTAAAAGTACTCATGAGGAATAAAGTCGTCAATGCATGACGACGTGATGGGTTCTAGCGTGCATAGTGTAAACAGTCTGGACACCACATGTGTAGTGAAAACGATACATGTAGGCGGGGATTCCATTACTCTTGAACGTGTCAGGAAACCATTAAATTATGATTCTAGTCGAATTGTCAGTATGTAGTTGTGGGCAATGACTTTATTCAGTGACGAGTCACATCCGCGACGTCGCGGTGTTGTTAAACGGACATGTGGGTCTTTTTATAGGGAGAACGCTTGTCAGGAGAAAACCCACCACGTCCCGGAACACCAACGGAAATTCGTTTGGATAGTAATGTAAAACTGACAGAGCAGCTTGCCGTCTGATTGCACCCTCAAATATCCGAAGTCAATTGTCTTCCAATTGCCTCTGTTAGTTGGTCAGGTATGTTTGGTCACGGCCGCTAAAATGGCTGAGGCCCATGGAGGGTGAGAGCTTCATAAAGGCTCGTCGTTGTGAGTGTCTAGGGGAGCAAAGTGTCAGTTTCTTGCGTCTGGATTTTTTAGCTTTATGTACAACTTTCAGTAGTGTGAAGCCCCATGTCCAGCTTTCACAATTAACAGCGGTCGTGGTAGTGCCTGCAGCTGTATCCATTTGTGGTACAGCCATGTTCTTTACAGATTTTTGTGGGTTTTGTCCTGTCCCGAGAAAGCTTTCTCGGTCCAATCTTAGATCCACAGGAAGTTCTGGACCTTGGAGAAAAGGAAAGGCGAAAGACAAACAAGGCCGCAAATAACTGGCGTGGAACCAAACATTGTTAAAGTCGTATGGTATAACACTTACTGGAGGCAAATGATGTACAATGTGCAGCATTGATTGTGCTGAAAGTGCTTTTTGCATGTTCTTCGAAAGCAATGACCGTATAGGTTGGTTGCAACCATCTACAGGGAATACAGGGCGTTGCGCCATTGAGCAAAATACCCAGTATCGGTTTGCTAAGATGCAACTATTGCGTAGGAAGGCAGAAAGCAGAATACAAAACCAGCGGCGTTTGTATGGTGGATGAACAGCTGATAGCCAACCTACTTTGATAGTGAGCGCAAAACTTGTGAAGGTGTAAATGGCTTGCGACGAAGGAGATTCAAATGGCAATTGTTGGTAAGTCATGTGGTGTCCTACATGGCTAATTGCTTGGACCGCTCCTATGCCAGGTGTTTATCAACGACCCGGCAAGAGTTATCTCCTCAACTTCCCTGCTTTTCACCGATGGCGTCAAGATATGGAGGGCGCTTCGTAACAATGAAGGTCACTCTCTACTGCAAACTTAACTAGGTCGCATTTATGAATGGTCAAAATGGCACCTGCTTCAAGTTAACATAGCTAAGTGAAAGAAGATCCAGTTGAGCCACCAGCCGGTGAGCGCTTACGAGCTGAGAGACCACACCTTAGAGAAGGTCTCGCAGGAGCGTGACCTGGATGTATCAGTACAGTAAGATCTCAGTTGCTCAAAACAAGCAGAGAGGGCGAAGAGGATCGGCAACCAACACTTTGGGCAGTTTGAACCCACAAGCTTTCCAAATTGCTTAGAGCCTAGGTGGGACCTTATTGGAATATGCTATTCAGGCGTAGCAACGGCGGCAGAAAAATGATCTTGTGATTCTGGAGACTCCTCAATGAAGGACAACCAAGGATGTCAAGGGCTCTTTCATCTGCCCTCTCAGCTTAGCCTGAAGTCTCTTAAAATGTACAGCAGTCGATATCAGCTTTTGCGGGGTATCTCATAAGGGTTTACCATATTCTGAAGAATCCGAGCCACATTTGCCGTCCGCTGCTGGCATTAAAGCACAACACTAACCCACGAGGTCACACGCAAAATTAATATTGAGTATAGCCAGCTTGAATGAAGTAGAAACTTCTGTAACCTCCGCATATGCCAGCCTTGGAATGACCTCGCTATTTATGTCGTCCCTGCCGCCAAACTAGCGATACTTTAAGAACCAGTTACTGATGCACTGTCTCTTTTACATTTCATTTTATGTCTTTTCAGCGAGGGCTTAAAAGTGCAAGCAAACGGTGAGTTGCCGCACACCTAACCAATGGGTTTATGGATTTAAACGTTTAGTACGCGAAGATCGCCGTTATTCTACGTAAGCCCAGGATGCGTCTACCAAATCGGTTTTCACGTGATCCTGCTGTTCGCTTTTCGCAATAATTTTCATCCCACAGGATTTGTTAGGCAATACAATTTTACTCATAATAAACCGTTGCTCCTTTGTTCCATAGGTATATTTGCAACTGTCTACGAATAGATATAGAGTCACCAGATACCATGAGACTCCAAAGAAGGTACAGCAAAAGTAAAAGGAAACCCCATGATCTGCAGCTAACGATCTCCCTTCAAGGTACTTGCCCTGCATTTTTCAGTTTCCTGTATCAATATGGCAAACTGTAATGACATCCAAGTGCATAAGTTGTAGCAAAAGCATCGGCTGTCGCTGAATAACTGTTCAAGGCGCTGTGTGCAAGGGGTGGCTGCACACGTTGGGCTGTATTATCGAGGACGCCCTATATGGATGTCTTCAACACAGTGCCACTTAGGTCGAGAGTCCCAATTGCGACTCATGTCGAGTAGTAATTAATGACGAATGTCTTCTGGCCAACCATCGTCCTCTCAATATATGTAGCCCTGCAGCCCTGGCCATGTACAATACGGAAAATGAGTCAAACGCATCAGCTGTTTATCTACCCGCAGCACGGTCTGCTATACCCAAACCAATGCCTCACTCACTTCGGTACATCGGCCGAGGTATTACCTTACAGTAAGCTGATATGTCGACCGGAAAATAAGCTCAAGTCGTGTGCAGCTGTGGCTGGTGTTACACCCCAAACAACAATCGGCCTGTGCCTAGTAGAAGGCGTGCCAGCACGGAAGCTGGTCTCTAAGCTGCATGCGAAAGCCAACCTTTGGTAAATCTCTTCCCTTGTAAAGAGAATGGTAACAATCTTAGTCAATTAAAGCGCGGCCACTGATGCCGCCAAGTTTACTCCCAACTCCGGGGACAAACCCAATTCTAACCTCTCAGGATGACAGTCGCAAATGAAGCTAGTTCTCATTGGGTTTACTACGCTGGAGCAAGTAAGCAATTTTAATCCGTCCTCTCGCAGACTGCAAATCCCTGAGCACACGCAACCTTCCCAAAACCGCTGCCTCATCATTATGAACGCAGTTGAAACGAACTAAGCCGCCCATGCGAAAAAGATGTTCGGATGACTAAATATTACTAGAGAGCGTGGTACCTAGTCACTTGCTAGAAAGAAAAAGAGAAGTGCCATCATCTCAGCATAGTAGTTCAGCAGAAAGCAAGCGGAGCTACTTAAAGTTGGCTCCTTCACATTCGCTGTGCTAAACAGAAGAAGAATAACGACGCGTTCTTCGAGGGACCTCGGGTGTAAAGATAAGCCGTATAACGTACTACGTGAGCTTGCGCCAGAGGAGCAGATAAAAATGAAAACGACTGTTGAAGAGCCACGATCACGCAGAGGAAATGGTGAAACCGACCTCTAAATGTTGGATTTTTGCATGGTTCAGTTGAACTTGAGAGCCGCTGGAGACACGTTATATTCATTTCGGGACAATAAAGCACACATATATGCAACGCGTTTAACCGCCATTATGCGCAACCTAAGGATCAACTTGGATGAGATTCAAGTGCTTGTAGAAGAGACACGTCTAGACCTGGTGACCTACACCGATACCCGGCCATTCACATATATTACGGATACAGAGGTGTCTATCGACTGCTTTACGCCACCTGATCCGGTCCACAAGGAGGGAGGCCCGGCGGTAGCGTAATGGTGTATTGGAAGACTGCTACAAAAGTACACGTAGTTGTGGCGATCACTGACAAAGACATTAGTTTGATGCCACCTGGTGTCGTGCTTACGCTGGAGGAAGTTTGCTCACATTTAGTATCATCTACAGAGCGCCTTCAAGAACCGCAGCCCGCCTGATGGTCTCGATCAGGTGGCACGGTAAACGAAAATATTGTCTTAACATTTGGGATTTTAATGCTCATTCTGTTGACTAGAAATCGCTTCTTTGTGACCGATCTTCAGACCCCTTCGAGGTTAACTTACTCGAGACCATCCTTAATTGTAATTTGCCCCAACATGTAACCAAATCAACTCGTATTCCTCCAGAGCAGACACGCATATCCTGGAGCTCGTGTTCTCCCCAGCACAGACAGCACAAGACTTTTCGTTCTGCAGCCCATTAGCTTCAGTGATCACTGTACTGTCTCATTTGGGGACAATTCGCTTCAATGTTTACAGTCAACGTGCCGATCGCCAGAATTTCTGGCGTGCCAATACATTTCGCCCCACAACGGCCGTAAACATTGTCCCTTGGTGTATCCCTAAACTCCTCAGTGTTAACAAAGCGTGGAATCACTCGTAGGCCAAGCTGACGTTACTCATTGAACATGTCGTCCACTTCTCAGAAAGCAGAGTCTTCTCCAAAGGCCCATCATATGTCGATCACGAAAGCAGGTTAGTGATGAAAGGTGGGAGTAAACTATGGAATCGTTTCAGCATTAAGCCGGTTGAGCTTTACCACTGCTAGTACAAAACTGTCAGCAACGCTTGTAACATAGAAAACGCGCGAAACGCTAGAAATATTAGCTGTCCTTAGCTGCACTTGCTAGTACAATTTCCAGGGCACTCCGCTCATACCTCCAAGAAGGCACCAAGCTGGTAATTGTTCCCTGTCTTGTCCCCTTGTGAGCATTTGGACTTGGTTTACGAAGAGGCTGAGAAAGCTAAGCATTTGGCCGAGCAACGTTCGTGGCTACTCGACCAAAACCCTATCACGGATAGCGTTGCGCCTACCCCACATTTCCTGGTGGAGCACGTCTATGTTCACACTGTCTTTGGAATGAGACTTCTTGAGCTAGGCCAGTATCCCTCACCTGGTGCTGAAATTTTACGCCCATTGTTCATTAAGACCGTGGCTAGGCCCACTGCCGCTCCTGTCTCTAAAATCTTCCGGCGTTCCCCTTTGGTCGTGCGACTTCCAACTACTTGGAGGTGAGAATCGTTACACCTATTTACAAAGGTAGTAACCGACAGCAACCAGCAAGCTACGTCCCATATGCCAGACTTCGATTTTGTGCAAAGTCATGGAAGGGATGTTGAAAAATGCCCTTCGCCTTCAGCTCATTGAGTTGGAGCTCCTCTCTCATACCTCACCTGGTTTCCAAAGAGCGCGTTCATGCGCCACAATTTTTAATAGCTAGGGAAAAACGGACAAAATCCATAGATGTCGGTAAGCGTCTGGAAGCTGTGCTTTTTGAGTGCAGGAAGGCGTTTGACATGTTCGCGCCTGAGCGGCTTCTCATCAAACTCCGACTAATCGGCGTCACTGAGAATTATCTCTCTTGAGTCTCCGATTTCCTAGATGGTTGCTTCATGCATTCTTATTAAGTGCACAAGCTCACTGGGGTTCCCCAGGGTTCTCTATCCGGCCTTGAGCTTTACAATAGCAGTATCAACTACCCGCCATCCAAAAAGCAGACCGACTGCTTAATCTACGCAGAAGAGCTGAAGCTGTGGATTGAGGAATTCAGTATGAAAGATGCAGCCAGACTTCAATCTACACTTGACCTAATCTACGAGTGGTCACTTGAGTGAAAGTTGCCCATTAAACGTGACAAATGCGCTATCCTTCCAATCGGTGCTGCTAAGCCTTTTGGGCCTCATCATAGCAAGGGGTTCTTGCTCAGAAATGTCAACCAAGATAAAGAGCTCCGGGTGATTATGTCTCCTGATCTCAACTCAACCAAGTACACCCAAAAGTGGATCGCATCCGTCTATAGCATAATGCACGCTATACGGTGAGCCTTTCCACACCAGACCCCAACACTCTTCAGGCTACTGTTGGCTTTGCATGTGCGCCCAATTCTCAAGTACGGACCGCCTGCTGCGTATCCTCTCACAACTTCCGAACGGGACATGATCGAGATGGTTAAACGGTGTGAATCCAAATCCGTTCCAGATTTGCGAGACTTATATTACCTAGTACGGCTTCAATGTTTGAACATGATCCCCTCGGCTTATGGTCGTCGCCGCGGAGATATGCTATCCACCCGGCCTATTTTACGTGGTGAGCTAAAGAAGTGAGCTGCAAACGTTGTTTCGTATCAACGCAAAGTGTGCAACTCAAGGCCACCGGTGGAAACGTTTCCCCCGCGTCGACTCCGCGTGCTGTCTGATCTGGCAATATCCACCCGGGTACGGAATAACTGGAACAGCACGCCAGAGACTGTCGTCGATGCGGAGACAGAGGAAGGTTTCAAACGACAGTTGTATACCCACTCTCGTATCGCGCAGTTATCCTATTGCCCACGATACAGCCGTGGCGACCTACAGAGGAGTCACGTTATGCAATGATCCCAGCAACCCCCGCGACGTTTTAGAAGTGAGAGACCTGACAATTGTACTTTCTTATGCTCTCTATCAACTAATGAACGAATGAAAACAGCACATGAATTTCCATGGTTTTTGGACAATAAAACGTAGGTACATCCCAACAGATGATTTAAGTCACGGAACAAGGCTTAAATAAACTAAGGTATTCGATCTACACTGATCGTAGTTGGCACACAACGGAAGGAAATCCATGAATCGCAAAAGGCACGGGGTACAGTTACTAAAAGTGTGTCACCTAATGTGGTGGCGTGCGGCCAACGAGGGAAACGGTCAACACAAGTCATAATGAAAGTGACATTGTGCGATGGAGGAAGCGGTCCGACTATATCTAGGTTGACATGTCTAAAAGACGCCCCAGGTAATTGCGAACGTTCCTGGGGCAAAGCCCTTTGCTGGGTACTTTGGTGAGCTGGCGGCTGGGACCACGCTTGGCCTACTGACGGGTATGAAAGTGCATACTAGCCAGGTGTGACGACCAGGAAATAAATTTACAGTGGCTCGAGAGCTAGGATGCGATAGTCCATGTAAATGGTCAAAAGCGGTTCTCCGGAAAGACTGGGGGACAAACAGTGTTGGTTTACCAGTAGACATTGCAGTGAATTCTGGCACCTGAGTTTAACAAGAAATTACAAGAATTTCAACGTAGCATTCAATCAAGGCTGAGCGAATTCAAGATCCAGGCAACGGACATTGCTTCAAGGCAGGTTAGAGAGGACGGATCTTGATGTTTGTGAGCACGTAAAAGTGCATCAGCGACAAATTGTTTTGGAACGTCTTGGTGGCGAATAGCGACACTGTATTGTAAGAGGTTATCAAGGAGTCGTGTCGCACACGGAGCAAAGCGGTAGGGGGCGCCACCAAATGCATGGACCAAATGCTTGTTATCCGAAAGAATTACACGATGTCATGCTTCAATTACGTAGCGAAAGTGTTTGACAGTCAAGTAGATCGCGCTAAATTCCCGACTAATGTGCTATACCTTTGTGCTGGTTGTAGCTTCAAAGGAAAGAAAGACAGCGGCTGTATTTTTTCCCGCTTAGTTGTTATAGTACGGCTCCGACAGCGGGTTGTGAGACGTCAGGTTTGAGAAGGGATTTAGCTTCTTTTCATTGGTAGCCGACTAGCTCAGCGAAGTTAGTTGGCTTAACTGCGGCTTGAGGACAAAAAGCGCGGTTTCCGCTTCTGGTGTACTGGTGTACTGGATTAAGTTTAAGTAAATTAGTAAAAGTCGAAGGACGGCAGCACATCTGTCGACGTATATTCCGTAAAAATTAACTATGCCAAGGAATCGGCGCGGCTCTTTAACCGATTAAGGCAGTGGATAGTTTATGACTGTCTGGGTGTTTTCAGGCGTGGAACTAATGCCTGGGCTATCAATTTTGTGACCAAGAATGTCGAAGCTAGGTTGGCCAAATATATATTTATCAGGAAAAATGGTAATTCCTTGATGATCGAGGCGTTCGATACTTTTCGGCGGTGATCCAATTGCTTTGCCGGCGTGACAATGGCCATTAAGACACCCTCGATACAGACACAAACTAAGGCTAGGCATGGTAGTAGGTAATCCATGAAGTGCTAAAAGGAGTTTGCCGCAGCGCAAATACCGAAAAGCATACGAATGAACTCGTATAAACCGAAAGGTGTGATAACAGCCGTTTTAGCAATGTCTTAAGCTGCCATTGGAACTGATGAAAAGCTGGCACATGGAAGGCGGATTACCCGGACAAACAAAAATATAATGAATATGCTGGATGGGTATCTGTCTGGGATGGTATTGGCGTTAGAGTCTCGGTAATCACCGCATGGACGACAATCCCCAGACTTATTAGATACAACCTGAAATAGAGAAGCCTAACAGTCGTTGGAAGGGCGGCTGATGCCGAGGTTGCTCATGTGCTCTAATTCACGTTAAGCCGCTTGGAGCTTGTTAGGTGGAAGACGTCTCGGTTTGACAGACACCGGTGGACCCATTGTGCCGATATTATGAAGAACCTCGCGTTTTAGCTCGGTAGAGTCGGTATTAATACGCATTACAGACGGGAATTGCTAAAGCAACAATGAATACTGCGTTCGGTCTTGCGCGACTACGCAAAGGCCGACGGAACTGACCGGGACGAGATGGCAAGGGACATTTAGCAAAATGCTGCCGTCCAGCGCTTGCATAGAAACCAGGTAGACCACGAGGCAAACTTTCTAAAGAAGTTGCTGGACATCTGCGACGGTAAAAATAAAAGGAAATTTGCGTAAAGCGTTTCAGGTGTAATAGCTCCTAACCATATATCGTCATCTTAGTCTGGTTAGCGGTTTTAAAAATATCCGTCTGGTAGCAGATCACGTTTTCCCAAATATCGTAGTAGGACGCTGATGATTGTGCCCGTATCGGCCAAACAATGAAGGTTAATCGTGAAGTCTAACACCTACAGAAGGCGACTGAGGACATAGCCAGCGAAAGCCGTCACTATCACTGACTGACTTTGACGTTTCCCGGTTGGCCACTCAGGGTACTTTTCGGTAAATTTTGTGCCAGGCGACAGGTACGTGCTGCTTTACTTAAGCGACGGCGAAAGTAGCAGCACGACCGAGGAAGTGAGCGTGGTGTGCAGAACGCAGACCACTGGAAGTCTTTCGGTTAGTAGTGCGTTCAAGTCGAATGGTAGACTTGCTAAGTTTCAAACGAGAGATTCGATCGTTGATGGGATCAAGGTTAGTGTTGTGGGAAGTGCTGGGTGCAGTGGAATAGACTACGTGCTTAACAGAGGTCTTAAAAAGCATTCGTGCCTATTGTCCGCAGTTTATGCGAGCTCTTCTAGTGTGTTATCATCGCTCAACACTAACAAATTCGCTGTGCTGTTTGCCGGTAAGCGTATCATCGAAAGCTGGCAAAGTATGGATGGCTCGAGTGTCGACGGACTAACTAGGGAATGCATTTGTCTATGGAGCCGAAGTAGGGTGAAATCACCAAGGTGGACGCTGAATAGTAACCGTTGCAGGCTAGCCTCATAGGAGGCAGTTGTGCGTTTAATGATAGCTGATTTAATATTATCATAAGGCGCCTCTGCAGGCATAAGTTCAAGGATAAAATGACTTCATAGGTAAGAGAGACAGGTGAGTGTGAGACGACATAGGAAAATAAGGAAGATTGTGAAGTAAGCGTACGACGTCTAAAAGTGGTTGCTACCTGAATAAATCATACACGTTGAGTAGAAACGTCAAGAGTAGTAGGCGTAATATCAAGGGCATGGTCAGAATAAACATAGCTCATGAGCACGCCTTACGACGAAAAATACATGCACACAAAATATAAGGCGAGGTCACCAATTTAAGTAGCGGTCGAAATAATACTTTATACGTCGGTTCATTGGTTGGTAGGGAGGAGAAGAAAATTCCTTTGCCAACTCCGTCACTTCTTGATCCTTGCGAAGGATGGATCCTTGAGGAACAAGTTGCTTCTGAAGTCCGCTATGGGTTTATTGAGGGCAGCAAACCCTTGATATTAAGAGAGCGGGAATCCAACAGCCGTTTGACACATTCCTCAGTTTCCGCATCGAAACAGTCTCTGGCGTGCTGTTCCAGTTATTCCGTACCCGGGTGGATATTGCCAGATCAGACAGCACGCGGAGTCGACGCGGGGGAAACGTTTCCACCGGTGGCCTTGAGTTGCACACTTTGCGTTGATACGAAACAACGTTTGCAGCTCACTTCTTTAGCTCACCACGTAAAATAGGCCGGGTGGATAGCATATCTCCGCGGCGACGACCATAAGCCGAAGGGATCATGTTCAAACATTGAAGCCGTACTAGGTAATATAAGTCTCGCAAATCTGGAACGGATTTGGATCCACACCGTTTAACCATCTCGATCACGTCCCGTTCGGAAGTTTTGAGAGGATACGCAGCAGGCGGTCCGTACTTTAGTATTGGGCGCACACGCAAAGCCAACAGTAGCCTGAAGAGTGTTGGGGTCTGGTGTGGAAAGGCTCACCGTATAGCGTGCATTATGCTATAGACGGACGCGATCCACTTTTGGGTGTCCTTGGTTGAGTTGAGATCAGGAACCACAATCACCCGGGCGCTTACCGGCAATTAAGGAGCTTGCCATTTCCTCGCTCTCAGCATATTTTGGGGCATGAACGCGCAATTCGGGAGCCGCGATGTGCACGGAAGTAGAACTCTAACTCATCAAGCTAAAGCTTAAAGCCCGTCTCAGAATCTGTTCCAATAAGTTGCAATAAACCCAAGTCCGGGAGGTGTAACAATAGCTAACTGGAGTCTGCCGGTTACCATTTATGTGAACATGTTTAAGGTTACCCACATTCTAGGCAGTTGGAAGGCGCCCGACTTCAAACGAACGTCGCTAGATTTGCCAGACAGGGGAGTTATCGTGCCCAGCCACGGTATTAGGTAAGTAACTAAATATTTGATTCACGACAAAGCCAGGCACGTATTTTGTGCATGAATAGCAAATTGTCGTAACCTACCTGATGGCATGATTAGCAGGACCATGGGCGTGAGTATTACAAGTGTAATCATTCTTGTGAATCCACGTGGCCAAAGCATTTTAGGAGGTTAACATCACAGATTGCGGGATGCAGCGATAAGAAGTAAAACCTTAATGTAGAGTATGTTGGTGAGGAACTGGTCCAAGGGATTTGCTTACAAACTGCGGGACAGGTGTGTGGATTATTAGAAAACATTTGCGAAAATATTTTAAGAACAGTGGCATGTCACTGAGCGAACATGTAGGCACAGTCATACGAAAGTAGGTACGCACAGACTTTGGGGATGTGATATCGGTCAACTTGCCAAGGTGCGGTTTGGGCAGTGACTTTATTGACTGGCAAGGCGCATTCGCCACGTCACAGTATTATTAAACAGAAATTTTGTTGTAGGGAGAAAGCTTGCCACGCGAATACCCACCAAGTCCATGACCACGGCCGACCGCTGATATGACACCGACAAGGTTGCAACTGACCTATTGTGGTCGTGGACATTCGCATTCACGTTACGCCAGTTTGTTTCCTATGGTTGTGTGGTTGCCTTCTCCGGAGTCGACCATTAGTGGTTGTAGCTATTGTAGTCGCACGACTCAGGTGACTTGTATTGGTTTGCTTAGTTATCCGGGTTCCACTAGAGTGTTAGGATGACGAACTGTGGATGAGTTCATTGTTCTGTGTTGATTCCTTGGCCAGGTGGACGTTGCACGTATGTCCTCGAAGGTGTTCCGTGCAGATAATGTTACCCTTTAGAACCACAGTGAAATGGAAGACGGACCCAGCAAACGGCCGATTAGATGAAACAGGACTATTTTAATATATAACTACAACTATAACTACTACGCGCCTCCCTTCTACATGCCTCCCGGTCTTATACCATCTGCTTTACTACGGATATGGGGTGTGTGGATGCAACTGGGGGTGGTGCAGCACAAGGCAACCATGGTCCCTTTGTACGCGCACTCCTTCTTTCAATGGCCACAGTCACAGGCAAATCGGAAACCGCATGCCGCCAACAATATAGTGGTTGCCATCACTTTACATTGACAACGCTGCGCTCTCACCATCACATTGTTGGTCACTGTCACCTAAATAATGTTAACCAGCAACCTCCCCGTAACCTATGTTACACATGTAACCTACGCAAAAAATGCATACCGTTTAGCAATGGTTATGAAAACAACATGGTTGGCGTCATCCGGTTTCAGATTTGCCTGTCACTGTGGCCAGCCACAGCACGCCTGCGACTACAGAGGGACAATGGGTGGCTTGCGCTGCACCACCCACAGCTGCAACCACACACCCCATATCCAGTGTAAACCCGAAGGAATAAGACCGGGAGGCATGGGGATGGGAGCCACGTGTTATAAAAGGAGGCGGCCCACACTACGTCACAGGCAAACACAAGCGCGCTGTATTTGGGAAATCAAGCGCACACAAGGCGTTGGCTGGACCCTAGTCCGCTCCACGCTGAGTGCATGGAACCCCTCTTCCAGTCTGGCAAGACCACAAGGACCGTGCACCACGTCCCCTCCAGCTACGTCCAGCTGTCTCCTGGAGACAGTATACTCACAGTCTGTGTGT
>OX104063.1:276751867-276816148 GCA_944474145.2 Dicrocoelium dendriticum
ATGACAGGAGCATTTTGGGCTCACAGGTCCTCCCCATACTTTGCGGTCCCTGTCACACAACGTGAGAGATCTTGGCCCGATCAGTTGCACGCATCTTACAGATGTTAGGGCTGCTAATCCGACCAAGAAAGGTATTCAGCCTACCCCAGTAGTAGCTGAGCGCTTTACTGGCTCCCACCGACAATTAGTTAAATGGGAAGTCTTGAAATAGTAGACGCTACCGCAAAGGCAACCTGGAAACACTAATCGACAGCTCAAAACCTTTGAAAGCTCCTTCTCGACGCCCAGTTGCTTACTGCTCAACAGATCAGCACGTAGAACAGCCTAGTACTATTGAATGGGAGCATCGTAAGCCTGTAGGCACTGACCAGGTAGGATATTGCATAGCAATGGGGAAGCAATCCGAACTGACAAACTTTACTTCACTTCTCCCTTCTCTTCTACACTTTGGTTCCTTCGTCTCCATCTTTACCCCTTAGTATTTTCCAAATACCCAGTCCACTAGGTCTCTTGCGAATACTTATACTTGTGACCCATGAGTCACGTCTAATAAAAACATTTTAACAACATTAAGCCTCATGTGAAATGCCAGGTTCTAGCGTTGTTGCCCTAATTGAAGCTTTTTCATTAAGTCTGAGCACTAGTTACTATAGTCAGCGGTTTCCAAACACTATCAGTAGGTAAGCCGCAAAATAAAAAAATATATCTTCCTTATTGTTGACAATGAGCGCAATTTAAAAGTTCTAGACCCAATAATCAGACAGTTTTCTCTCCTTTTATACTCTCTTGGCCACATATACTTAGCTTTATCTGGTATACATGTGTCTTTCGCTATTGGCAACACTAGTATACAGGCATAATAAAAACCAGATCCTCTTCTTTAACTGCTTTTGCTCGTAAAACACTCGCATTTCCAGATTTCATTTCACTGGCACGAAAGCTAACCAACGACAGAGAGGCCCCTGTCACACTTTCTGGCTGGAGCACCAGAAACTTTCCATCACCACTTTTCTTATCTTGGCCGTCCGTGTGTCATTTATCTTTTAGCTGGCTCCAAAGCCTACCATGCGCTATGCGTAATGACGGGTAAACGACCAGCTCCCACTGGTTTTGTTACTATTCTACTCCTGATTTACCTTATCGCTCTTTGCTTAGGGTGCTAGAACAGCTCTTGCCAGGAAAATCACAAAAGAAATAGTCGGTGTGACATTAGAGTACCAGTTAACATTGCCAACTGGATGAACACCGCCGGTAGTATCTTCGGAACTTAAAAATGGAGAGAAATTTTCGAAATTCATCAAAGAGCTGCACAATAGTGTGCGTCTACACATGAGGCATAACAATACCTCAAGTATGAGCAAGCTCAACCACCAGAAGTAGAGTTGTTTAAGCCCAACCAAAGTAGACCAAAACGGATTTCACGCCCAAATGCAATTAGCTAAATTTTACTAAATTTTCCCATGCTCATTTCTTTATTATTGGTGGCAGGCTCCTATAGCTCACTGACGTTAGAGACGGAGCCTCATGAATATAGAAAATTGGCTCATAGGGATAAATCTTGTGATGTTTAGCTAAGTAATGTGTGTATTTTGTAGGCCGAAATCTGTCAACGGATCTGAAAGATCCCCAGGGTTACTCAGATAGACCTGGCTCATGCGGGCTTGTTGTAAGCTCTAGAAAAGCTTAGAGGCTTAAAAAATGCTAAACTCTATTTTACTGGTTGTTAATGTGGCTCAGTATCCACTGAAAATGGTATGCTTTGGCCTTCTAACCGTGAGTTAATTACAAGCTCCCCTGAATTCCCATGTAGATATAATATTCCTTGCTGGATTTCTAGCGTTTTCGCGCAAGATCATCCCTAATCTGCATATATTTTCCATGTATGCCTGCAAAGTTTACTTTTCGGCCACCTGCGCAGTCCGTAGTTGTCGCAGGGTATTACGGGCTAATTAGAGCATTTCTGGATAGCTATGCCTATCTGGAACATACACCGCTTCCCTACTTTTTATATTTTCTTTTCTTTTTTCTGCTATCTGCTTGCAAAGCAGAAAGCCATTTTTAGCGAAAAATAGAAATGTCCTTATTCGTAGACCATCAATTAATTGCGAATAACTCGCAAACTACTGCACGGATTGTGTTGCTTTTACGTTCAACTTATTCAGGCGCTAAAGCTGATACAGACCAGTATAATTTTGTGCCAATTTAAGCGGTATTCTAACTGTACAAAGGCTTTTTCTTTTATCTGAGAATAACTAAGGTTGAAATTTTGCGCCCGGAGAGCAATATCAGCGTAAGAAAAGTAGGGCTGTATTTTTTTGTTAATTGGTATTTTTCTACTGAAGCACGCGGATTTATTTCCTCTCGTAACAAATTCTTTCTATTTTTGTCTGCATTTTTATCGGAATAGTTTTCAACTTTTCGTATGCCTTATAATCCCTTCACTCATTTCTTCCATGTGCGCACAATTGGGGCAAATGAGTGGCCAATTCATGTGCGATCAATTTAAAGTGCACTTCGGCGAATTGGATTCTGTTCCAAGGAGAAAAAGCACAACTACACCTCCGCGAAGTTTTCACAAAAGAACAAGGAGTTCAATATCGCCCGCAGGAACCAGAAACATGTCAAGGTGGGCGCCTGCGACCCAGTAGCTTTATATCAAACAATGCCAATGCATTTGCAATTGCTAACGATAAACGTATACTTATATTTTACCTACTTCCATGCAAGAGCATGGGATTTATGTAAGCATTGATCTGAATCCTTTAGGGTGCAGCCTCTAGCAGGTCTAGCAATATACCTATTTTTTATTTTTTTATTTATTTATCGCAAGCCACCCGGTACAGGAAGTGACACCGTTTGCCGCCTGCTCGGGATGACAAGTCGCCGTAACACATCCACTTCGTTTCGCTCGTAGCTGTGTAACATAATTTTCTTCGTGAACGACCCAACGGCTCTTTTCAGGGCCACCCCTGTTCTATGTCCTCGCGTCTCCCGTACACGGGTAGCAGCACGAGGAACATATGTGCAGGGGTTGGTTCCGTAATCGTCTGAACTTGAAAGATTTCTCTTGACTATGCATCATACTTTCTCCGAGTATCATTGTATCACTTACCTACGCTGGCTTGTTGACGCATTCAGTGACCCTTTAGGCATACACTTCTGACCCAGCGTCAGAGTGCAATGCCTAGGTCTGGCGACTGATAGTCTTTCCTACCGACACCATCTGTCGGTAGTCTTAAATGCGGCACATCTGTTTAGAAGTAGCCAGTGGTCATAGGCTCCATGCATACACCATTATGCATTGCTGGTTACCAGCCACTCTGTGTGTCAATAACCTTCATTCCTTTTCCAACTTTTTCTTTCAGCCTTCGCCTCTGATACCTTTTCCGTTGCACGTCCGGTCAGTGTATTCGCTGTTAGTAAGTGCCTTCTAGAACTCCTTTGCATCCATGCTGCCTTGTATGCTTCTCTGCAACTGCTGCTGAGCATGCACTACACCGTTGGCGAAGCTATCGAGTCCGTTGAACCTCTGGTTAGTTTATCCATTAATCAAATGTTTCCATAGCACTAGTCCATCTGCGCAGCCTAAAGGTTTCATCCGGCAGCACTGCTAACCCCACGTGTCAGCATTGCCGTAGCTATCAAATCCGTTTCGCGTACGTAGCTGTCCGCTATTTCTGACGTACTTTTCCAACGGCTGTCTATCAATGTTGCGTAAATTGTTGAGGTGGTACTGCTGGTCACCTTCCACGTCAACGTGGCCGCTGCTACCTTGCCCGTTTCCACGGTAACATCTTCCCGTGCCAACACGGCGTTAGTATTGCCCTGAGTCCCTGGGCCAAAGCTCCTCTGGTTGATTGTATTCATATACGTAGCCGGAGTTGTGCTGTCCGATTGGCCGGCTCCTTCAAAGCTTCGATGTCGCGTTGGACTAGCAGGCCATCGCAATGAGGCCAGATCTTACCATGGCGCGATGGTTTGTGTGCCTCAGCGATCCATTGAGCTATGCTGGGTGGTGCTTTTGCACCTTCAGAGTCACACATACCAGATTGGTCAATGGTTAGAGGCCAGACAAACTCCGCCTCCTGGTCCTTCAGGTTGGGGGTTGGAATGAAGGTGGCACCTTATTCCTTAAAACGGACTCCTTGTATCCCAGCGCAAAACCCGCTGCTTTGCGGTCAGGTTTTTGATCCGAAGGCTTTGGTTGAGAATCCTAATCGTTCTCCTGTCTAGGCCTGGGCGACCTGACGTGATCCTGCCAACGCAATACTATGAATTTTACTTCAAGCAATTTCTTGATGCTCTGGCCACCGCAGAGGATAATAAACGGTGCCCTATCTGCTGCATCGAGCTGGGTGGATAGGGGTTCGGGTGCTACTGTTCAAGTCTTCCTGTCTTCTTATTTTCCCGCTTAGGCTTTTTCACTCTTACCGTCTCATTCTAACTTGCATTATATCCCCCAGTTTTCAACCCCCCGATTCTTGGCCATCCCCAACATGTTTGCTAGACATTTACCTTCTAATTTCAACTCACACGTTAACGTGGAGCGCCAATCCTCTCCTGTCGACAAGCCCACGTCCAACCAAGCAGTCCAATCCAGTTCATCGGCTTCCAGGTGGAGCCCCCGAACCTCCTTCAGATTGACGTGCCTCAGTGTACGCACACTGCTACAAATCTGTCAACAGGCAGCACTTGCCCGAACATTGGAGACCCTCTCGATCGATAACTGCTGCTTTTCACCCGCCGAAGGGCGACTTGGCGCCCACCAGCTTCGAACCAGCCTTGGACGCAGATGGATCACATTGCGATTGTTGTGACGCCGAGTACGCCTTCACCCCACGACCGCAAGTAGAAGTCCAAGATGAGCCTGGATGAACAGATTTTCTATTGCAGTACGGCACCAGTTATATAGCTTTACAACAAGGGCGAAGCCAAGCTACTAAACGCATGAGGTCCAACAGGCATGGAGAAAACACAAAATGGAACAAGCAAATGAGAATCGCGAAAATTACGAGCCAATGAAGTGCGGCAAAGGAAATAGTGTCTGCGGAGTTAATCCCTGGGGGTAACCTTCTGATGAGCGACCATTAAAAACGACGTGTAGTGTCCAATCAGTGTGGAGAAGTGATGCGTTTAAACAAATGCCAGAACAGTTGATAGTGAGAATGATACAAACCAGGAAAATAAAAACAGGCATAATAAATATGTGTTGGCTGAATAATACATCCACGTGAAAAAGCTAAGGAACGCTGAGCAAAAGAAACCAATCAGAATGTCCACAGAATGAGACGGCTGAAATGAGCTGTGAGCGATTGCGAATGAGGCTGAGGAAAGCGACGTGTCCAAAATGTAGCAGAGAAGCAGGTAACTGCGCAAACAAAGAGATAGACAACAAAAATAATTCATGAAACTGAGGGTTAAGTAGCCAGCCCCCTAACATCTCCCCCTTCTAAAAAGTTAGTTACCTGTACGGAACATATCTTTTTCGACGCGGGTCCACCTGTGTCCACATGCATCCAACACCAAGGTGGTTCGAGCTCAGGCCAAGTGTGCAATGTCGGTTGTTCGAGTACGTTGTCAGCACTGGAGTATACGGGACTTGCATTCACTTTAGTGCAAGACATGACATGATTGGTTGACTCATTGAGCAAGTATAACTTCCGAATTTCTTCCAATTTGCACAGATTAAAATCCGCACGTCTGGCCAGGCAAATGATTTCCAATCGTTGCATTTCCTTGGGTCTTTGTTCACAGGCATGTGCTCTGTCTGGCTGTAACCGTTCCCCTGGAGCATTTTGGACCGTGAGTTCGGTTAATCTGTCCGATGCCTTGGCAATTTTTGTCCTTATCGATCGAGAAACGATCGTGATAGCAGACACTGTTTGTGGCAGTAGGGACACGGGTACATAATCGCGTTTCATTGTCAGGCGTCTTCTCCTCCCTGCAAACTTTGTCACATCGTGGAAGCTGGTCCTTTTTAGTTTCAAGTATGCCTGCACCCTTGGAGTACACACGCGCCAGTATTTGCGTGCTTCTTGAGAGTAAGGAGTTTTGTAGACGCAATCTCTCACTGTTTGCTTCCCACCACCGTTCCAAAAAATGCGGTCGGGGGCTTCCGGTCCGGCACATTACAGCTCAATTGTTGGCCACCAATAACTGTATGATGGGATTGGGATTCTGTTCTGGAAACTGAGACTTCAATCATTTTTGTGTCGTTGTTCAAATTGAGCAGCCTATGGCATTCAGCTTCAATTTCATGTGATGTCCAAAAGGATTCCGGTTCCCAATCCACCTGGATGTGCAGTTTTTTTGATAACAAGTCAATTAAATGCCGTTGCGACTATTCAAAATGTAACTGCTGCTGTTGGAGGAGGGACTGCATCTGTTCCAATGAAATAGTCATGAATTCGACACCTCCGTCGCCAGAAGAATATGTTGTGACGCCGAGTACGCCTTCACCCCACGACCGCAAGAAGAAGTCCAAGATGAGCCGGGATGAACAGATTTTCTATTGCAGTACGGCACCAGTTATATAGCTTTACAACAAGGGCGAAGCCAAGCTACTAAACGCATGAGGTCCAACAGGCATGGAGAAAACACAAAATGGAACAAGCAAATGAGAATCGCGAAAATTACGAGCCAATGAAGTGCGGCAAAGAAAATAGTGTCTGCGGAGTTAATCCCTGGGGGTAACCTTCTGATGAGCGACCATTAAAAACGACGTGTAGTGTCCAATCAGTGTGGAGAAGTGATGCGTTTAAACAAATGCCAGAACAGTTGATAGTGAGAATGATACAAACCAGGAAAATAAAAACAGGCATAATAAATATGTGTTGGCTGAATAATACATCCACGTGAAAAAGCTAAGGAACGCTGAGCAAAAGAAACCAATCAGAATGTCCACAGAATGAGACGGCTGAAATGAGCTGTGAGCGATTGCGAATGAGGCTGAGGAAAGCGACGTGTCCAAAATGTAGCAGAGAAGCAGGTAACTGCGCAAACAAAGAGATAGGCAACAAAAATAATTCATGAAACTGAGGGTTAAGTAGCCAGCTCCCTAACAGCGATAAGTTACCGCTGGAGAGGCTGTATCCAGAATTGTCGCTCGATTTGGAGCATAGGTGTGCACACCGATCATGCACTTGTATGTGCTGACATGCGGATGCATTTTGGCGGATGCCCACGACGACGCTGTGAGCGTATTGACACCAGCCAATTGACAAAGCCAGCTGTTCTGTTTGGTATCGAAGTACGCTGACATGAGAGTTGACCAAGCGCTCACAGGAGACAATTGATGGTCACTGGTCACATGTGCGCCAGACCTTACTAGCAGCAGCCAAATCCTCATGTGGTATGTCTAATAGACAACATGGACATTGGGTCTCTTCGCAGTCTCTGGAACTTATCGACGCTTGCCGGCAAATCCCGGCTGGAAGCGAGCACAATGAAACTCGCAAAGAGCATTGGGCCAACTCCGTGCTAGCCCGAAGAGAGTCCATGAATCTTAGTGGTCTCATCGTGCGTCAGAGATGGAAGTGGATTCTGCCGTGGGCCACCATCGTAAGTTATTCCGTCTGATACTAGAAACCGGCAGCAGGAGACCTGGTGTTAGTGAAAGCATACGTGACGAGAGTGGACAGCCTACCCACAATTTGTCAAAACCTCTGGAGCGTCTGTCTCTTTGGATCCACCCTCTCGCGCAGAAGTCGAACGCGTGATCGGACTGTTGAATTTGAACAAATCTTCGGGACCGGATGATCTTCCTCCAGCTGTCTTCAAATTTTGAGGTTCTTCTCATGTTGATGCTTTACATGAATAACTGGTGAAACTGTGGAAGCAGGAGATTGCTCCGACCGGCTGCAGCCACTCAGTTATTGTTCCCATCTTCAAAGGCGACTCGCACTCGGAATGCGGCAACCATAGAGGAATCAGTCTGATATCCATCGCCTCCAAATTACTCGCCTCAGTAATTATTCACAGACTGACTGGAGCTCGTGAAAGTCAGAATCGTGAGGAGGAAGCCGGGTTTCGTCGTTGTCTTGGCTGCATCGACCACGTCTTCACCTTACGTCAGTTGTTGGAACACTGTCACACAAATACTGGCGGACCACCGTAGTCGTGTTCCTCGCCATCAAAGGTGCCTTTGATTCGGTTGATCGATGCGCCCTTTGGAGTCGTCTACTCAGTAACGGTGTGCCCGAGAAATATGTAAGTATTATCCAAGCATTATCTGCGCGTAGCACAGGCAGAGTGAGGTCTTATGGCAAGCTGTCGCCACCCTCCAATATCTCCAGTGGTGTGAAACAAGGATATCCTCTGTCACCTTTCTTATTCAACTTCGCTATTGACGAAGTCATGGAGGTTGCATTTACAGGACGTGACTTGGAAGGTGTGGAGCTACTCCCTGGAGAACAAATTCTTGACTTTGAGCATGCGGACGATATTGACCTCATCTGTGACAGCTCCCAGAAGTGCCAAGCCGCTCTGGACAGATTAGCACTGGCTGTCAGCCGCTTCGGGCTTCGCTTTGCACCATCGAAGTGTAAAGCGTTCCTCCAAGCTTGGCAGGTATCGCCCCTGTGTTGACCCTTTGTTGGGATCAGCTAGAAGTCCTTCAGAAATTCAATTACCTGGTAAGTTGCATCAGCGCCCTTGGGATCGAAGACGAGATCACGAACCGTATAGCGAAAGCCCGAATTGCTTTTGCTAACCTTCGCCACCTATGGCGACGGCGCGACGTTACTCTCGCCTTGAAGGGTAGAGTGTACAATGCAGCGGTACGTTCGACCTTACTGTACGGTTGCGAAAGCTGTCCCCTAAGGTCGGCGGACATAAAGAGGCTACTTACGTTCAATAATCGGTGCCTTTGCAGTTTGGCTCACATCTGGTGGGAACACCGCGTGAGTGACGAGCGTATTCGACACCTTGTTTACGGCCCAGAAAAAGGGAATGAACAGCCGAGCACTGTTGTTTCCCCCACCAGGCTCCAATGGCTGGGCCACGTGTTGCGCATGCCAGCCCACCGACTCCCGCGACGTGCGTTGTTTGCTCAATGGGGATGTGGGTGGAAGAATAGGAGAGGTGGCCAAGCGATGACTTGGTGTAGACGAATGAAGTTCCTCACTTCGGAGCTAGCCTCGGTTGGAGCTTCACGGCTCCCTGGTTGTGGTCCAAATGACGGTGAACGCGTTTGGCTGGATACACTTGCTGACATGGCAAGGTACCGACCTCTGTGGCCTTCCTGCTGTGAGTTTCTTTGTCCCTCCCCATCCCTTTTAGCCTCCCCTCCATCTACTATCTTGTTTCCTAGGTTAAATCATAATTAAATTTTTAGCCTAGTAGCCGGCTGGTAGCTTACCGGAACGATGGCTATCCGTTGTTGGTAGCTCAGCTGGCATGCAACTGTCGTATTTATTTTTCCTTTATGTTTGTTATGTATGTATGTATTTCCTTTATCTATTGCGGTACAACAGCGGAGGTGTTGTACCACCTCTAGCTGACATATATAAGGATGATGATGAGGATGCGACTAGCAGGTGTCTATTCCATGTCCATTGGGTCTCTTGGTCGTCTGCGGAACTTATACTTGCTCGCCGGCATATTCTGACTGGCAACGAACAGGATAAAACTAGCAAATATCTGCGGGAGAAACTGGGTGCTAGCGTAAGAAATTACCGCGTATCCTGGTGCTGTCATCGTGCAACGGCGTTGAAAATGGACGCCGCCCTTGTTAACCACCTTGAGTTAATCCGCCAGAAACGGGAAACGGGCAGCTGCAGACTTGGTGTTAGTGAAACTATAAGTGACGACAGTGGGCAGCCTATCGTCAACTTATCAAAACCCATGCAACGTTGGGCTGAGTACTTTGAAAGGCAGTTTCATCGGTCGGAATTGTTATATTTCACACCGGCCAGTGATCGCCCAGCTCCGTGGGCTGCGCCTTTGCATCCACCCTATCGCTCAAAAACGTGCCAAGCGGCATTGCACAGATTAGCACTAGCTGTCCGTCACTTTGGGCTTTGCTTCGCACCGTCGAAGTGCAAAGCTTTCCTCCAAGACTTGCCTCTACCCCCGTACCCTCACTCTTGGTGGGCATCAGGTAGAAGTCGTTCGGAAAATCAACTACCTGGGAAGTAGTATCAGCGCCCGTGGGATTGAAGATGAGATCACGAACCGTATAGCGAAAGATGGGGGCGCTTTCGCTAACCTTCGCCAATTATGGCGCCCGCGCCACGTCACTGTTGCTCTGGAGGTTAGAGTGTACAATGCAGCCATACGTTCGACCCTGCACTACGGTTGTTAAACATGGCCGCGTAAAACAGCGGACCAGAGGAGGCTAGTTACGTTACCCAACCGGTGACTGTCATTTAGCTGACATCCGCGTGAGCAACTAGCGTGTTCGACGCGTTGTTTATGGCACAGTAAAAGGAACTGAACAGCTCATCACCGTTACTTCAAACATCAGGCTCCGATGGCTCGGTCACGTGTTACGCATGCCAGACCACCGACTCACGCGACGTGCGTTGTTTGGGCGCCGGGGGTATGGAGCACTGCAGAAAAGCTTCTTAGGACGTTAGGTTGGCGTAGGAATCTGTAACAGATGCCTATCAGCACCTGCGCTTAATCTTTTCTTCTGTATAACTACTCAGACCGTCTTTTCGTTTCCTGAGTAATGCACAAATCCATGGGTACCCTCATCACAGTGTAATTAACGACAGCTTATCAGGTCACATTTGTTTTTAACAATATCACATTATAATACGGCCTTATGTGCTCGGTTATCCAAAGTCCCGTTCATATTTATTTCGTATTGTCAACGTGGCATTTGATGAAGCTTTGGAAACCATTTTTCAGTGTTCACACTTGTCGGGTTCAGAGCTACATACAAGCTCACACACCTAGTGATGAATATTTCTGAATGGTCCAAACGTCGGTCACGTTAATTGCATCTGCTTTGATAATGTAACGAACAATTTACATCCAACACTTATTCCAAAGTATAACCTTAAGCTGTATAGTTGTTTCCGTAGGCATTACCATTATTACAATTAAACTGCCAATACAATTGATATACCACCACCAGGCAGCACTGCGCTGCACCAAATGGTACAGCGTGTATGCATTGAGGAAGACGTGCCTCATGAGCTGAAGGATGCCCGTGCGCTACCACTTCGCATTTAGTGTTTGCGACTCGTCCGTTGCACGAGAAGTGCAGACAACGACACCAGCCATTGCACCCGCTTTTTGTTGATTTCACCAGGGCATTTGATACGTGGAACAGCGAGGCATTGTGGCTGCTGTTGTGTAAGTTTGTTTGTTTGCATAAAGTTGTCCCTTTAATAGAACGTCTGCGCAGTGGTATGCGGGCGAGGGCGCAGCTGAGTGGCGAGACCTCGGATGACTTTGCAGTTGTCCCTGTTGGGAACCATGGCTGTGTCTTAGCTCCTGCCTTGTTAAATCTACATCTTCATGTAATGTTGTCTTGTGCTTTTGATGCCGCTTGTGCTTACCATGTTCGTGTGGAGCGCTGTATTGATGGTGGTTTGCTGGACATCCGTCCTTTTGGTGCGAGAACTGCAGTCTGTGAGACAACTATCCGTATGTTGCTGTTTGCTGACGACTGTGCGTTGTTTTCACACAGCGCGGATGAGTTGCAGCACATGACTAGTGCTCCGGGCTCCACGTGGACAACAGTTCGGGCTCACCATCAACACAACCAAAACTGTCTGTCTCTTTCAGCGTTCAACGGAGGCGCAATCTTCAATATCGCCGGAAATCAGCATTGCTGCTGAAGTATTGGAAACAACCTCCCGCTTCAGCTACCTTTGGAGTGTGACGTCCACTGACCAGCAGCTACACATTGAGTTGCGTAATCGCGTGTCGAAGGCAGCGGTGGCATTCGGGAAGCTTGCGTACTGGTTGCGGAACAACCATCAGCTTAGCATTGGCACAAAGCTGACGGTGTACAAATCCATGGCACTGTCCGTCATTCTATACGGCAGTGCAACGTGCACGATATACCGTCGATACGTGCGAAATCTCGAGCGGTTCCATCAGCAGTGTCTGCGACGAATTTTGCGCTTCGGTTGGGGCCACAGAGTTGCAGACAAGTATGTGTCGCACCGAAACGAAAGTATGCAGTGGACTGCATACTTTTACTGAGACACCTGAGATGGTACGGTCATGTGACTGAGACTGAGAGACTGAGACTGTATTTAAGAGCGAGTAGAAAGGTTTCTGTACAACTCTATCGAATTACGAAACATCAAAATTTACTTGTGAATTATCAGCAGTTGTGTCTGGTCCGTTAATCGTTTATCCGTGTTCGGTTAGAAATTTGTACTAGCGTTATTATTTCCAGACATACAATGTCTTCTTTTGGCACCGTATGTGCATCGTTTCACAAAAGCACAGGTTTCCAAAATAATCGTCGATACTGGTTTTAAAACACTTCACAGAATCGGCCTCTATTAATCCTTCTGTTAGTGTATTCCATAAGTTTACGATTCTTCGTTCGATACAAAGCTGATGTGATACTTTGTTCATGCTGGGAACCCTGAGTTTGTAACGATGTCCTCGGGTGTTACAGGGTTCTCGCAGGTGAAATATTGGCCGCAGTATGGGGAAGTGATTCAAGTGTAGTACTCGATGGGTCATAATAAGATCAACTCTTACTCGGCGATAGGATAGTGTGTAGAGCCCGAGCTTTTCACAACGTTTTTCATATGGAAGCTTTCGTAGACTTGGTATCATTGTAGTTGCGATATGCTGTATTTTCTTCAGTTTTTCAGTTTCCCATTGAGTTATCGGATGGTAAGCTGGGGCACCGTATTCAAGGATTGGTCTAATGAGCGAGGTGAATAGACGAGGGACGGTTTCTTCGGACCATGTGGAGAAACTGCGTCGTAATGCCCAGAGCATACGAAGTCCCGCACGGTACAATTTCTCTGTATTTTTTAGTGATCTTAAATCATGTCGTGAGAGAACTCCTAAGTCTCTGACAGACGCGTTGGGATGGAGCAACTGGCCGTCCAAGGTGTATGATCGAGTGGCTGGACGTCTGGTGATACTGATGAACTCCGACTTGCTTGCGTTAAGAGGGACTTGCATTTCACTGGACCACGTTGACAGTCGCTCTAAGTCATGCTGGAGGCGAGCGCAGTCGTCCTGGTTTTCAATGATCCTCCAGATTTTCAAATCATCTGCAAACAGGACACATGGTGACTGGAGCTGCTGCGGAAGATCCTTGATATGAATAAGAAATAATACTGGCCCAAGTACAGTTCCTTGAGGCACGCCACTGGTCGATGGGAACCATTCTGTCAGATAGGCATTGACCTGTACTCTAAAACTTCGTCCCACAATAAACTCTTGTATCCACTGAAGTAACGTGCCACCGATTCCGTATGTCCTCAGTTTACGAAGGAGTACCTCGTGGTTCACTCTATCAAACGCCTTACTAAAGTCGACGTACACCACATCAACATCCTTCTGTTCATTGAGAGCTCGAACCCACTGGTGGTTTGCGTACATCAAGTTGGTGATGCAGGATCGCTTTTTCGTAAAGCCGTGTTGCGCTGGCTTCAATACGTCCATCGATTCGAAGAACGACAGCAGACACTTTTTCACAACCTTCTCGAGAAATTTGGATAATACCGAAGTCAAACAGATCGGTCTATAGTTCTCTATTTTACTCGGATCACCACCCTTGGGAAGCGGTTTAACTATCGAGCATTTCTAGTCGTTCGGGACGGATCCTTTAGAGAGCGATCTATTGAAAAGGTTTGTCACAACTGGTGAGATGATAATCGATAGGGACTTGAGTATTAGTGGGTGAAGTCCGTCTGGCCCGGGGGGCTTTGCACTATTGAGGTTGACGAGTAGCTGATGTACTTCGACTGCATCACATTGTAGGCTGTCGAGCAAGACTTGCGCAACCTGTGCCGGTACTGGAACAGCCGCCGGTTTACTGGAAAATACAGTGAGGAAGTGCGTAGCCAGGGCGTCCGCACGCTCCGCGCTTGAAAGGAGTGTCTTCCCGTCTAAGCTCTCTAATACCGGTAGGTCGTCTAGAGGTTTCAGTTGACGTTTCAAGTAGACAAATATTCGCTTGGGTGCAGTTGTGGCCGAAGATGCTAGCTCCTCTTCGAATTGCCGGCGTTTCTTGATCTTTGCGGCGTTACATAAGTTACGCTGTTTCCTGTACACCGCGTAATCTTCATCACAACCCGAGCTGATGTATCTATCCCAAACTTTACGACGTTGTCGCGCTAACTGTCTGTATTCCCTATCAAACCCATGCTGTTTGACAGGTCCGATATTTGGATACTTAAGGGGAACGAACCGAGTACAGAGCGAGTTAAGCTTCCCCTTTATTAATGACCACCACGCCTCAAGTGACGCATCCTGTGGTAGTGTCCAATCAGTCTGACTTGCGGCTTGGACGAGTCCGTTGAAGTTCGTCTTCCAATAGTTGAATGTCGGCTTCTGTTGATTGTAATATGGTAACGACAGTTCTAAGCTCGCCAAAATGGAGCAGTGGTCACTGTTCGGCGTATGGATTCCACGCGGATACCGAAACAACTCTTATACGGTCAGCTGAGTATTGGGAAGCGGCACGTGGGGAAACCGAACTTGCGTTACGAGGACATGATCAAAGTGAGCCTCACACGTACTAATGTTGATTGCAGGTCCTGGGAATCGAAAGCGGTTAATCAACGCGTACGGCGCCATCTCCTCACGAAGGCAGTTGCTGAAGTGCGGGAGAAAGACCGCATGTATGCAGAGATGAAGCGGCGGGTGCGGAGGCGGCAAGCACCGATGGATTGTATTTCATCCACATCGAGTGCATGGTGCTGTAGCACATGCGGTCACGAGTGCCTGCGTCAAGCACTCACCTAGTGAGCCATGAGCGAGGTCACTCGGGACTACTACCGAAGCGCCGACGGGTTCTGCAGATAACGTCGGCAAAACTGGCGCAGCGTTTGCACGTACGTTGTATTCCATGTACTAACCGCGTGCTTGCATGCCAAGCCGCTTTATTTCAGGTGGTGGGTTTTCAATTTCGCCCTAATGCTTTTCTTTTCCTTATAAATGCCAGGTTACACTCTCTTTTATACACTTGCACACGTCAATTAAGGCACTTGTAGTTATTTCGATAACCATTTTTTTGTTTGTAGCATTTCCGTAAAATAAACATCCTGACCCCGTGAACTTACCTCGTATTCTTTTGTAAACCTATTGTTCTGTAAACAACATATTTCATATGCTCACTACTGTAAGATTTATGTCACCGTTTGCTTGCGTGCATAGTCAGGTTAATTACAGGTGGTGGGTTATCAATTTTAAATAAATAAATAAATAAATCTTTTATTCTCAACAAGATGAGTTACGCCTTTCTAGGCATGATCACTTTGACAATACGACGCATGAACTAGAATGTGCAAATATCTGATATGTTTGCCATAGCAATTTGTGTTTTTGTAGGGGGTATGTATATTTGTCATTGTGTATGTGTATGTAGCTGGGTATTTTGTACTGCTCCAATCTTCAAAGTTTGATAACGGCATCAATATGTGAGTAGGAGTTTGGTGTCCGTGGGTTGGATACAATTATCCAGATATCCACGGGGCAGTGATTTTATTTTGTGGCGTCTCACGGACGCCACGTCACAGTGTTGCTAAGCAGACATTTGTTTCTTTTTATAGGGAGAACACTTGTCAGGCAAAACCCACCACATCCTGGAACACTGCCGCCGAACTATTTGCTGGACCGTGTTAAACCTGAACCACCCACCTGACACCACGAGGAGGTTGTTCGTCAAGCCAGCTTTTCTTTCCCTTATAAATATCTACCCGTACTTCCTCTATGAACTTGCACACGTCACTTAAGCTAATTCCAGTCCTTCCCGAAAATATTTTCGTGTTCGTGGCATTTCCGTAAAGTTTGCCTTCTGACCTCGTGAAGTTATCTTGCATTCTTCTGCAAACAACTTTCTTCGGACGCTCATTTCTTTACGATATATGTCACCCTATGCTAGTGAGCCATGAGCGAGGCCAATCTGGACCACGACAGATGCGACGACGGTTCCTGCAGAGAAGGTACACAGCACGGGCGCAGCGTTTGTAGGCACGCTGCATTCGACTTACTAACCGCGTGCTTGCATGCTAAGTCTCTTTATTTCACGTAGTGGGTTTTCGATTTCGCCTAAATGATTCTCTTTCTCATATACATATCTACCGGTACTCTATTCCATTAAGTTGCACACTTCGCTTAAGGCAATGATAGTCAATTTCCATACCATTTTGTGTTCCAGGTATTGCGTAAACTATACCTTCTGACCTCGCGAACTTATCTATGATTCGTTTGTAAACAATTTATTATATATGCTCATTAACTTAAGGTTTATGTCACCGTGTCCTTATGCATTAATCGAGTTATTCCCTTTGTATCTCACTCTCAAGCGAGTGGCTGATTTTATATCCCCGGTGTGGCTGCACTTGACGTGCATGTTGACAAGGTGCCTACCTGTCTATTACCCATTACCTCGTCCATACTGGCTCCAGGAGACAGTTGGTTGTTGCTGAGGATGACGGGGTGCACGGTCCGTGTGGCCGTGCTAGGCTCACAGAGTGGTTCCATGCACTCAGTGTGTAGCGGAAACGGATCCAGCCACCGCCTTGTGTGCGCGTGATTTCCCAAATACGGTGTGCTTGTGTTTGCCTGTGAAGGAGTGTGGGCCGAATTTGTTAATGAAACGTGCCTCCCATCCACATGCCTCCGGTCCTTTTCCTTTGGGTTTACACTGGATATGGGGTGTGTGGATGGAGCTGTGGGTGATGCAGCACAAGCCACCCATGGTCCCTTTAAAGGCGCAGGCGTCCTGTGGCTTGCCACAGTGACAGGCAAATCCGAAACCGGATGCCGCTAACCATATACATATATATATATATATTTATACATACATCTATATATATATATATATGCCCCATGCTGACGCTGTTGTTCTCTTCTTGCTGCTTCTTTACAGCAGTACGGCTAAAGCAACTTGCACTTAAACTACCTCTTTTTAGGCTGCATATATTTCATTCCACTTAATTTCCTTTCTTCTGCATACCTGATTCCTGTTCCAATACCTATGCAAGTTGCTTACACTAATTGCCGTTTTTCTTCGGCGATATTGTTGCGTTCACATCATTTATAAGTAAGTTATGGACATTTATTACTTTTCGGGCATTCGTCGCTAAGCAAATTACTTAATATGGTAATTTAGGGAACAGTTCAGCCACGGTATGTGTATGCATTTTTGCATTTATTCCTTCTCAGCTTGTCGTTGAATGTGAATGGCGGTTGCTTGATATACCCCGTGTGGCTGGCCTTGTTGTGCATGTTGACCACGTACATACCTATGCATTACCCACTACCTCGTTCATACCGGCTCCAGTTATCAGTTGGTCGTTAATGGAAGGGAACGGGGTGCACGGTCCTCGTGGTCGCGCTACGCTCGAAGAGTCGCTGCATGCACTCAGTGTGCAGTGGACTACGGTCCAGCCACCAACTACTGTGCGCTTGATTCCCCAAATACAGCGTCATTGTTTTTGCCTGTGAAGGATTGTGCGCCGGCTCCTTTTATTACACGTGCCTCCCTTCCACATGCCTCCCGGTCTTATTCCATCCGCTTTACTACGGATATGGGGTGTGTGGATGGAACTGTGGGTGGTGCAGCGCAAGGCAACCATGGTCGCTTAGTACGCGCACCCTTTCTTTCAGTGGCTACAGTCACAGGCAAATCGGAAACCGCATGCCGCAAACAATTTAGTGATTGCCATCATTTTACATTGACAACGCTGCGCTCTCACCATCACATTGTTGGTCACTGTCACCCAAATAATGTTAACCAGCAACCTCCCCGTAACCTATGTTACACATGTAAACTGCACAAAAAATGCATACCGTTTATCAATGGTTATGAAAACAACATGGTTGGCGGCATCCGGTTTCGGATTTGCCTGTCACAGTGGCCAGCCACAGGACGCCTGCGCCTACAGAGGGACCATGGGTGGCTTGCGCTGCACCACCCACAGCTCCAACCACACACCCCATATCCAGTGTAAACCCGAAGGAATATGACCGGGAGGCATGCGGATGGGAACCACGTTTCCTCAACGGAGCCGGCCCACACTACTTCTCAGGCAACCACAAGCGCGCTGTATTTGGGAAATCAAGCGCACACAAGGCGTTGGCTGGACCCTAGTCCGCTCCACGCTGAGTGCATGGAACCACTCTTCCAGTCTGGCAAGACCACAAGGACCGTGCACCACGTCCCCTCCAGCTACGTCCAGCTGTCTCCTGGAGACAGTATAGACGAGGTAGTGCGTAATAGTCAGGTAGGCACCTTGTCAACATGCACATCAAGCTCAGCCACCCCGGGGATATCAAGCAACAGCCAATAACCTGGCACGACAAGATAAAACAAAACAATTCCAATAATGCATACAGATTCGTTGGCATAGCTGTTCGCCAAATTAGCACATGAAGTAAGTTGGTTAGCGACGATTACGCGATAGGCAAAAATGTCCTAAAGTTTGTTAAACATGACACAAACGCAACAAAGTTACCGTTGATAACCGCAATCATTGTAAGCAACGTCGCCAGTTAATAGAAAAGTATTCAGGCAGGCAGAACAAACAAAATAAAGTGGAATGAAATTTAGCCAGCTTAAAAGGATCTAGTTCATGTGTAAGTTGATGTGGCCCAACTGCGGTTAAAATGCATCAAGAATGCAACATCAGTCTCAGCATGGGGCACATGAAAACAATATATATATATATATATATGTATATATATATGCATACGTATGTATGCGTATGTATACATGGGTCTGTATATGTATATATACGTATACATATATATGTATAGAACTGGAAGTGTTCGTGTTGGTATGCAACCTCATGGACCCTCATAGCTTGCACGTACGCATGCAGGCATCCTCATACACATGTGTAAACAACTGCATACATATGTACAGGTACGAATATATATGGGACACATGAATACATATGCATATATCTATGTGTATGTATATATATATGTATAGGTATATGTGATAAGTAAGAAATGCCAACAAGTTACTTAAAATGCTACAAACGCAACAAAATTACCGAAGATAAGCGCAATTAGTGTAAGCAACGTGGCAAGTTAATAGAACATTATTCAGGGAGGCAGAACAAACCAAATAAAGCGGAATGAAATTTAGCGAAGAGTTATGCCACCGTATCTGTATGCATTACTGGATTTATTTTATTTCAGCTTGTCGTTTAAAGTGAATGGCTGTTGTTTGATATCCCTGGTATGGTTGCGCTTGATGTGTATGTTGACAAGGTGCCTACCTGTCTATTACCCACTACACCGTTCATACTGGCTCAAGGAGACAGTTGGTCGTTGATGGAGGGGACAAGGTGCACGGTCCTTGTGGCCGTGCTAGGCTCGAAGAGTGGTTCCATGCACTCAGTGTGGAGCGGACTACGGTCCAGCCACCGCCTTGTGTGCGGTTGATTCCCCAAATACAGCGTGCTTGTGTTTGTCTTTGAAGGAGTGTGGGCCGGCTCCGTTGATGGAACGTGGTTCCCATCCGCATGCCTCCCGGTCTTATTCCTTCGGGTTTACACTGGATATGGGGTATGTGGTTGGAGCTGCAGCGCAAGCTATCCATGGTCCCTCTGTAGGCGCAAGCGTCCTGTGGCTTGCCACAGTGACAGGCAAATCAAAAACCGGATGCCGCCAACCATAGGTATACGTTCATTTTCATATAAATGTTTGTGGGCATTGAGCTAGGCATTTGGGGCCACTACAGAAACGACGACGGGTCCTGCAGAGTATTACGGCGAGCCGGTGCAGCGTTTGTAGGCCCGCTGAATTTAATTTACAAACCGCGTGCTTGCATGCTAAGTCTCTTTATTTCAGGTGGTGGGTTTACAGTTTTTACCTTAGTGCTTTTCTTTCTCATATAAATATCTCCCCGTACTCTATTCCATTAACTTGCACACATCGCCTAAGCCAATTTTATTTGATTTCCATAAAGTTTTTGTGTTCGTGGCATTCCGTGAACTATACTTCCTGACCTCGTGCACTTAGGATTTGTTTGCAAACGACTTATTATATATGCTATTTAATTAAGGTTTATATCACCGTTTCCTTATGCATTAATCGCGTGTTTCTCTTTTTCTTTCTTTCTCTCTCTCTCAAGTGTTTGGCTGTTGTTTGATGTTCCATTTGTGGAAGCGCTTGATGTGTATGTTGACAAGGTGCCCACCTGTCTATTACCCACTACTTCGTCCATACTGGCTCCAGGAGACAGTTGGTCATTGCTGTAAGGGACAAGGTGCACGGTCCTTGTTACCGTGTTATGAGCAAATAGTGGTTCCATGCAGTCAGTTTGGAGCGGACTACGGTCCAGCCACCGCCTTGTGTGCGCTTGATTCCCCAAATACAGTGTTCATGTGCTTGCCTGTGAAAGAGTGTGGGCCGCCTCCTTTTATAACACGTGGCTCCCATTCCCATGCCTCCCGGCCTTATTCCCTCAGGTTTACACTGGATATGGGGTGCGTGGTTGGAGCTGTGGGTGGTGCAGCACATGCTATCCGTGGTCCCTCTGTAGGCGCAGGCGTGCTGTGGCTGGCCACAATGACAGGCAAATCCGAAATCGGTAGCCGTCAACGTCCATATATATATATGGCTCACTTAGACGCCTTCTCATATTCCGCTTACCTATGCACTTCGGTATCTGAGCAAATACATAATTAAGCTTATTTGCATATTGCTAAACCAAACACATATGCATACCTAAACTACTTATTACTTACAAATGGTCATAATCACGGACACTAACAACAAACCCTAATCCGTGCACCCTCACTTAATATTACTTATTTATGGGCGCAAACATACATTAAGAGAAGATGTTAGTCAAGCATTATTCCTTATCACATTTCTTCATGTTATTCCGTATTTTATAACTCATGCACATAGTAATGCCTTTGTCATAACAGTTATTTATTTTGATATCTTAACTGATTCTCAATATCACATGTACTTCCAAGTCATCTTCAAGGTATAATCCGTAAGTCCCACACGTATTATTTACGCATCTCCGTTCATTAAAATCAAAAAGTGACTAAATTGCCTTAGAATGTTGCATTTCAAGTCGGCCATGTGCGACATCGCTGCAATTAACCTTCCGTGTAGATTTATCACCCTTCCATCTGCTGCATTGTAAAATGTCATTTCAGCTTATAATACAGAGACAGTTTCTGTATCGATACAGCCAACATTTCAAAGCATTTCTTCAGATAAAATAACGCCACGGCTTTTCAAAGCATTTCCATTACTTCACTTTCCGCCACCATTACGGCCTTAATCACTTTAAGCACTTTACCTCAGTATAACGTTTACACAACATACCCCATGTATTATTATTAAACGATTTACATTAATTTATGCTATCCATCCTAAGTATCGTGAACGCAATTTATTACACTGGGATAAAAGATCTACCAGTTGCACCCACAAAAATTTAAATTTAGCCGTCGACCTTGCATCAAACGGTCCCAAGACAGCACGCCGAAAACTTTCAATTTACCGCCAAAGAGGTGGATTTGGTGGGCGGAGACGAAATGTCATGCAGCACTTTAATCGATCCGAAGTATCTTGGACCAGAAAATATTTGACAAATTTCACTTCACGTGTTTATTTAAACACCGTTTTCCACAATATTACAACTAGAGAACTCGATCAGTGTGGCACGCCAAAAAACCGAGTTACCGCGTAAAACTCACAGATCAGCGGAAGTCAAGTGCAAGTTCAAGTGGGACTGGAACGATAGGATGAATCCCGTAAGTGTTTCTTCTTGAGCGGGTCGTCGATCCAGGAGTTGATATAGGTGCTCCAACTTTTTGATGGATCTAAAAGAAAAACACCCGAAAAACACCTTGGTCCAACAATTGAATGCCCAAGTTCCTTACATTAGCTGTCCCAGCTATATCAGTTACGTGAAGTAAGTAAGACAGGAAGAAAAAACGAAGGTAAGAGAGTACGGGAATTCAGTTAAAAGAAGAGAATAATACCAACGGCGAGGAAATGTAAAGAAAATAGAGTCGAAGTATGAAGACGGGAATTAGTCCGGAAAAAGGAAAGGTTTCGTGTTGCCACCCAAGAGCATCTAGTTGACGCTCAAACCCCTTAACCGTAGATTCCTTTACAACACGTTCCAGCGCTCGATGACTCGACGTGAGAACCGTGTCTCCGCTCTAACTCGACCGGACCGCGATTTGTCCAGTTTCATACAATACCCGCGAAGACCAGATAATCTAGCAGGACTAAACAGCATGGACAAATCGGGGCCAACCTTCCCAGTCATAATAAGGTAGGTTAGGATTTGGTCCCCTCTAATCCTTCGATGGTGCATTGACTGCATTCCCAAACTAAGTAGGCGTACAAGGTACGTTTGCCCTCGTATTCCCTTGACCAACTTAGTACCGACCCGCAACACACTTTCTAGGGCCATTTTGTCCCAGTCAAGGCATGGTGGACAGGCCTGGACGAAATATTTTAGTTGTGGTCGTACAAACGCTGAGAAAAAGTACACAAACAAATCAGCGGTTGAGATCCCAAAAGAACGACTGATAAACCACAACATCCGGAACCCTTTATAGCCGCCTTCTTCCAGTTGTCGCCAGAGTGTAGTGTGGAACAGTGGACGACACCTAGATCAACCTAATGAGCCAAGTGAGGAAGTTCACTCCCATGGAACACATAACTTGTGGAGGAAGCAGGCGCTCCGATGCGCAGCGCTGAACACTTTGCCCGGTTTTTGGGCCGCAACTACAAGACAGACCATTCCCAGAATCTATCCAGAGCCCGTTGAAATGTCACAGGACCTCCAGGGATATCAACAATATTCCAGAGTTTTAGGTCATCAGCAAATAAGAGCGATGGTGCCTCAAGCTCCTCCGGAAAGTCAATCACGTAGTCATAAAAAACAGCGGACCTAGGACAGAGCCTTGCGGAACGCCGCTAAGTACAGCTTGTCGAAACGAAAGACAGCTTCCCACACGAATACACTGTTCCCGTCCATCCAGAAAAGCTGACACCCACTGGAGAGCGCGAACAGGTATTCCATACGACCTCAGCATCAATGAGAGTCGCGAATGGAGGGGACAGTGTCAAAGGCCTTGGCGAAGTCAATGAACACCACATCCAAAGCATGTCCACTGTCTACGGCTTCAACCCAGCTCTCACGAGCAACAAGCAAGTTCGTCTGACATGAAAATCCTTTGCGGAAACCATGTTGCTCGACGCAAAGCAGGTTAAACCTACTTAAATGGTTCTCCACTGCATCTCGTATTAATTTTTCAAGTAACTTAATTACCACGCTAGTCAAACTGATAGGCCTGTTATTTGACGGTAGGTCTTTGTCACCGTACTTGAAAATCGGGCAGGCAACAGCCTTCTTCCATTCGGTAGGCAAGATACAGCTGTTGAGTGACTTCTGAAACACACAAGTCAGTGATCCACTGAGTTCCACTGCCAATTCATGCAACGATTTTTGATGAATGGATTCTGGCCCGGAAGCCTTAGTTGTGTTTACCTCTCTTAGGCAACCGGAGAACTTGGGACTGAGTTACAAAAATTTCATCCAGACAACAGACCTCAGAAACTCTTGAAGCTAACTATTTGCGTGGCGTATTTACTTCGCGGACAAAGACGCTTGAGTACGGCTTATCAAGCACGCATGCCTTGTCATAGTCGCTATAGGCATGGGTCCCATCTCCTCGGAGCAATGGTGGTAAGGGCGCGTTTGCACCGCAGCGTCGTTTAACGTAAGCGAAGAATTTCTTGGGACTATTTTGGCAGTATTAGCTAAGCCCTTTTCAGACTGAAGCCAGGCAAACCTAAGATGCAGCTTGCACTCATTTCAAACCAACCGATACTTGTCAAACCTGCTGTTCGACGGAGCTGTTTGGTATGCTCGCCAGCACCTAGACCGCCTCTTTAGCAGACCCTTCCCCGCGGAATCTATCCACGGAGGCTGCGCTCTCGATTCCCTTCTTTTTACCAGTGGGATGTGAGGTGCACAAATGTCCACGAAGTGAGCCTTAAGTTTTTCCTAGGCTACATGAACAGTGTCGGTCTTAGATATCACACAAGGCGATGGTATAGCTTTATCCCGCATCGCTTGGAAGTCCGCGGCCCAAATGTTTGGATACCAACTGGTAGTAGCTTGGCAAGACCTGATAAGAGCACAGCTGGAAGCCAAGCAAACGTGATCGCTAGTGACAATAGGTAAGTCGTATTTATTGTCGTTTACGAAGTCAAGTGACTTAGGCAAAACAAAATCTAAAATGGACGCTGCTGATTGCTCATGTACCTAGTGGGGAGGTCCACGAACTGGTGTAGTGGTACCTGCAGCGTCAAGTCCAGCAGTTCTGTACCGAACGGTTCTAGCGTCGAACTGCAAGATAGATCATCCCAACAAACATCTAGGAGGTGGAAGTCTCCCAGCACCAGACACTTGTTCGCGGAGTGAGTGCGTATAAACTCAATGATTTCATTGGAGGTGCTCATAGGGCTTCTATACACTAACACAACGGTAACCTGAACCGAGGAAGCGCAAATCCAGACTGCGAGAGACGCAACAGATTTGTCGAGAGACTGAAAAACGCTGGTACTCGATACGTCGATGTGATAACTCACATAAAGAGATACACCACCCCCATGACGGCCAGTGGAGCGGTCAGCGCGGAACAGTGCGTAGCCCGGCAGATATACTTCGCCATCTGTGATTTCCTCAGACAGCCGCGTTTCAGTGAAAGCACGTATATCTGGACGAGATTTGTCTACGAGCAGACCCACCTCGCACCTCTAGTCCCTCAGGTTACGCACGTTATTAAGTATTACTTGGAGGGTTTCGGCACGGCCAGCCCTGGGTCTGCGCAAGTAGTATAGTTTCTGGCAGGGCGGAAAAGGACCGCCGGCTGACCACCTGAAAACCCACCAATCGGAGACCTTGCTCGCCAGCTGCGCGGCGGGCATTTAGGTCTCTGATGGTTTCCTTTAACTTTAACCTATCCGCGAACGGAAGGTCTGGTTGCACACTAACGTTGGTACGTTTAAGTTTTGAAGGCAAATCTCAGTAAGGCCCTGCGCCCTTCTGGAGTGGAGAGGACAAACCTAAGTAGACGGGGTAGAGGATTTGGTTGACCAACCGGAACGTTCCCCAATCTGATGAGCTTCCTGACAGTAACGCCAGGGAAACCTGGTGGTAAAAGCCTGGTCACACAAACTTTAAGCCAATCAAGATCATCAAGCATGTGCTCGGTAGGAAGAGCTGCAGTGGATTTAGTGACGTTTCTGAAAATCACACTGCCATCTGTGTAAGAATCGCCTCGACGAGGTGTATTTACACCACATGCTCTACCATCCACGCTACATGGTTGTTTGACAGGAATCGGTGAGACCGAAGGCGACGGCATCTCTTGTCTCACTGAAGCAAGTGCAACACAAGGTGGTGTTTTCAAAGCAGGGCCTTGTATCTTGAGCATTTTGTCACCTTCCGGTTTGGGGGCGGAGGGTTTGCGCGCTTTCCTTACCCTCTTACGCTTATTCTTTAATGGCTCAGAAGCCTGTGATTTGCCTTCCATTTGGGGCGGGTCAACCATGCCGTCCGAGACATCTGTGTCAGTTATATCCACGTGAACAGGAGCGTCCGGTAGGATGAACCCCTCGTCAACGGTTGGACTATCAGCAGAAGGACAGTCCGTTACAGCGTCCACATTCGCAATATTCAGGGATTTCATAATCAAATACCTTTTAGAATTGAGCGAGGCAAGTGAGGCAAGCTCGGCTAATGCCCTCTCGTCAACTGTGAATCTGGACGCTAGTGCTTTGAATTCAGCACAGGTGAAAGCCTGGGCTTCGCTTTCTGAGCGCAACAATCAGTACATGTAAACAGAAGGCTTTCACTGGATGATAGCATCTGGTATTGATTCGCTCGGAGGCCGGTACAACTTTTGTGATACCAACGAGAGCAAACATCACACTGCATACCACCAGATGAATCTGTGACTGGTCTTGAACAGGCAGAATTGCTGCAAGGTGCATTTGACTCATCAAACGAAGACGCAAGGTGTTCATCCGCCTTGGTCTTTCGCGAGACGACCATGCTGAAGTGGAAAACAACGCAGAATTTAAATACACGTATAACACCGTAAAACTACCACAATAAAAATGCAAAACAGGGTGTAAAACGGGATTAAAAAGGGAAGAACCGCAAAATTACCAGTAAGCGTCAGGAAGACGCTTTGTCCAGTACCACTTTAGTCGACCCAAGATATCTTTGATCAGATGATTTTTGACAATATTCAAATTTCGTTGCAGTTGTTTATTCAAACACTGTTTTCCACGTTATTTACACTAAAAAACCTCGATCAGTATGGCACGCCAAAAAACCGAGTTACCGCGTAGCACTCTCAAATTTCGTTTCAAGTGTTAATTCAAACAGTTTTCACAATATTTTAGATAGAAACATTGAATACTGTGGTACGCCAAAAACCCGTGTTACCGCTTAGCGCTCACAGTGCAGAGTACCAAATTTATAAGGTCAGTTGCGACGTGGGTGGAAGTTGGGCAGTGACATGTGCGAACATTAATGACTGGGAGTAATATGGCGTATGCGAGTATTGCGGCTGCCCGGTAGTCGCAGACCTAGTTGGGTACTTTAACGATGATGACGTTTGTTAATTGGTCGGACAGGAGTGAAACAATTGTCCTCTAGACTCTGATAATCTAACCTGGTTTAGCCATAAAACTGCGTTTTAGTGCGCTAAAAATCTCTCAGCCGTTTGCCGCCGATCCGAACGCTTGGCAATACGGTTAACCAAATACTGTAAATTTAATAAATTAATTAGACAAAGAAATTTCCATACTCTTATGTCTAATATTGCACAGTAAGGCGCATGAAATGCTAAAAGTAAAAATTAGGTCGCCTGTTTTCATGGATGTTGTATTTAACTAATTCGCAGTCTTGGAAGCCGGCTAAAACCATTGGATTTCCGCAATGTATACCGTAAAAGTTTTCTTTTGTGACAAGCTTGTATTCACGAGCGTCCGTTGATAGTCCGTGGATTGTTTTATATGCGTGTTCCCGGCGTCCTGTCTGGACGTTGTTAGACGCAAATCTGAACACAGACGGGATGTGCAGCAAAATGTATTGAAATGAATGCACACTGGTGTCCACTCAATCAGCTGGGCACGCGGTGTTGCAAAATTGCTAATATCCAACTGGCGTTACAGTGCGTCTAGTATGGATGGGGAAACATCAAAGTGTGTAATGCATACAGCTACATTTGCCTTAAATATGCGTAACACTAATGCAATATTGGTAATTAAATTAGAAACTATTCACTGCAAGGTATAAAAGGTAAGCATACCGTTTCTGAGCCCATTTATTAAAAATTCCTGCCGTTCACTTTTAGTTTCATTCCGGGCTATTTAATTTGTCTCCTATTGTGTAGATATTTTTAGCCCGGAATTTCAATGTAAACCGCATTATTAATATAATGAAATAAGTAACACTAGGGGTATGTGAGTTTCATTGCAGTGGATACATCATAACAGACATAAGTAAGTGGTTTCTTTAACAGCGAAGTTTCGTAAAATCATAGGAATCGGAGGCAGCATTACTGTACCCATAAGTTATCATTTTATCCAAACATTTGTACAGCGTGCCCTCCCACTGAAGTGTAATTTCGGCCACCTGCGTAGAAGCAAAAGAAGATAAAGATAAATGTCTTTTTATGTCCACGGATATTGTTCACTAATGTTCTAAATAATTATCGGCGTTGTTAGGTGCGCGAACTCCTTCTGTTAATCGTAATTACTGTCAAAACAAGTGACTTTTAGCGCGCCATGGGCGACGAATAATTCGTCACTGTGGTAGTAGGTACTTACCAGTCTGTAATCGATTACCGCGTAACATTGACGGAATATGCATTTCTTCAGCGCAAGCAGCGAAATCGTGTGCCGTCGTGTGAGTATTGTAACTCCCTAAAAGACCAGACTTTGGCCTTCAGCATTGCAAATGTACACCTTATGGACGACCTTTTGGTCACCCAGTATATCTTCCAACGCCCCTTGAACTTCAGCAACGAAAGTTTCATGGTAAAAGTATCGTAAACATGCAGCGGAAAGTTACATATTAATTATAATTACGCAATGCAGTAGCCGCAAACCCGAACCCTAAATTGATTTTGAATTACCAAATCTCGTAAAAACGAAACTTAATTAGGATGACTTACAGCCAACAGTATGCATTGTCTGATGCTACCACAGCATTATCACGTGTACGCTACTGTCGGAGCCTGTATACTACAAGCACGACCCTCGAAGTCAAATGATATTACAACGCGCTTGGTTCCTATTACGTCGGCACCAAATGTGTCACTGATGGAGCCTATATACAACGACCAAGAGACTTCGAGCGGTGTGTTATTACAACCCACTTGTGTCCTAGTACATCGGCACCAAATGCGCCACTGCTGTAGTTTATTTACAACGACCACGAGACATCGAGCCGTATGCTATTTCAACCCAACTTGGTCCTATTACATTGACACCAAATGTGCCACTGATGGAGCCTATATACAACAAGCACAAGACTTCGAGCCGTGTGCTATGACGACCCACCTGGGTCCTATCGCACTGACAGCAAACGTGCCGCTAGTCCAGTTTACTGTTTAAAATGCTGCAATCCCAAACAGCGCTGAAACCGATATAAAAGCTGTGCATTGTATTTAACAAAAGGCAGCGAGTGAAGGTTCAGCGTTGTTCACTATATTCGTGCCTTGGACGCGCATGTCCCATGCAGGGTATAATTACACAATGTCGTATTCATCGGCTAAAACATAATAGTAGTGCGAACGTACAGCCTTCTGTAGGGTAACTAAATGAGACATTTTTCTGAACAAACTATTTCCTTCTTTTCGTTTTCTTTACTGGGCTGGCATCCCTGTTGACTCTACAATGAAGTGAAAATGAGCATTTAAATTGCACCGATTAGCTTACTTTGGCACTCTATTCTGCACAACACCTCTGTTTGAGGGGAACTCCACGGCTCTCATTCGACAATCTGACGATAAAAGGTAAGGAAAGAATCACTAGTACCAAGTGCACGTGCAACATAGGTTAATTTTTGTTGACATGTACTCGGATCGGCGGTAATCTCATCCTGACTGCCTGCGCAGGAAATAGTTATACTAAGCTGTCTCTTACCTTCGTAAGCGGGGCAGGTTGATGGGGTAGAGGCAACTGTGAAATCTGGTGTGGGTGAACGGCCAACAGCTAAATGTCAAAGTAAAATGTTGCTTTCTTACCGGTAGTACAGCATGGCAGTCATCAGGGGCACAGATATTGTTTGTGAAGCGTTGACGCAATTTGTACAACGGGCTCCTGACTGCACACGCAAACACTTTTGATGGTAAAGTAACCGATTGTGAGCACAGTGAACTGCGTTAACCACAACAAGCTTGTTGCATCTGAACCACAAATCTGTGGGCGCCATAACTTCCGGCCCTCGCGGTTGTTTCTTTGCACGTTAATAGTCTGATGAATCACCAATTAATTCATTAGTCCTTAGCAATAGCTCTTGATACAGTTCCGAAAATCGGGATGGATTAACCGCTTCAGCACTTCTCAGAAGATGTACCAGATGTGCGATTTTAGGTGCGGCTGGTTTCGTAACAGGGATTTCTAACCTCTGCAACGGCATGGACTCTGTGGGTAGGTTGTAGTCTGCCAGCCAGCGGATGCAATTAGGTATTTGGCCTGTAAATGGATGCACATATCAGAAACGACTTACTTGTCGGGTACGCGTGCTGCTTGTATGCCGTCATTAAATGCTCACACGGAAGACACATGGTTTCACAAAATGGACAGGTACATGTTCCCATGGAGCAATTGATAGTAAAGCGGTTTCCCTGATGCGATATCTCAAATTATGGATGCGTCAGAAACTTTTATTTATACACCACTACATATCCAAGACCCGAGTAAACTGCTTGTAACATGGGTTGTGCTAAATGGCGCATCACTATGTTGCATGCGTGCGTAGTTAAGAGGCAAACTACGCGATGAACATATGCGCTGCCTTCTAGTAGCGTAAGCCTACCACAGAGAAACGCGGCATGCATCTAGGACTTTTTCAGGAGAACTTCCGAATGCGCCCAGACTTTTCGAACGGCTGCAATAAGGCCACCCGATGCATGAGAAAATTTCTTCAATCGCAGGTTGGCATTCTCAACTCGGTTGTTCGTTGTATTGCCAAAATGCACCAGTCCAGCTTGTGCGTGTTTGGCCCACGAGCGTTTTATGTACAACCAGTACAACGTAAGGTAGCGCACAAACCGGGGTCTTTTATTTTAATGTGCTTCAAATCTTGTTGAAATCTAAAACAAGAATATTACATTTAGAAACAGATTATAGTCTCCGTGTCAGAAGTTGCCATGGCGTGAAACAGATAAAGCGGCTGTAAAAGTCAGTCCTTCAGGGACAAAACGTATATTCTGCAAACAACTGGACCAGGCGAAAACGGAGACCGAGGGCGAGTGAAACATCGGTACATACAGCTAGTTGGATCCATAATTAACGACCTTTGTTGATGCATGACATTTCACCTTTGATTCAATCAAACAAACTCTCTCCAATGCGTCTAGCTGTTTGCCAATCAGCGTGCATGCGAGGAACGTTTGAATGTCCAATCGGCTGCCGCCTTTGCTTGCGGCAGCCTAACGGCTTCATTGCTGGGCTGGCACCGCACGTTCGTTCGAGTGTATACTCCCGTCACAGCGGCCGATTAATGTTTGTCTGCAGAATGTAACGAAGATTTATCACTTACATGCTTCCTGATTGCCTGGCGGCTGTGGAAGTAACAAAACAAAATGTTGCTTTGAAAAACCGCGCATGCCGCACGTATTTGAGCGGCCATTTTGTCCATCATTATTGTGCGGACGGGAATATCATGACCCATGATATCCTGAAACGCTTCGAACAACGTAAGCAAGGACAAGTAATCCTCCCGAGGCAGAAACGTATAAATTGTTAGCCGGCCGTACCCCATGTCGGCAGTTATTAAAAACTGATATAGTTTGAAGCTGCAAGCAACAAGCAAGGCCGCTATCAATTCTTACTTCAAACTGTTAGTACCATGAGTAGCGTCTACACAAACGACATGCGAGGATAGTCGGAAAAATACTATTTGTTGATGCCGAGCGAATAATACGTGTGTGCACAAGCCTTCCTCAGAAATAATTCGCGCAACTCCGTCTTCTTCCATAGACTTGATAACCAGATGCACTTTTAATGCAGAAAGTAAAGCTATCAAAATAAGCTTACACTCAACGCCAGGTCTCAGCTTACGACGAACATTGCGGACATCATCACTGGTAATATGCTTTCGGAATGGAACCTCGTCGAACTGCTTGATGTCGCTTGTTGAGTTGTTGTGGCGGAAAAGGTCCACGGACTGAGTGAACTCGGCATCCCTCAGACGGCGAATGAGGGATGTCACTCAAAAAGAAGGCAATTAACTGAGTGATTGTGAGACAGATCAAACGTTGTGACTTTCAGCTTGCGTCCTGTTCTAATGAGATTAACGCGAGCTTGGCAGTTAGTATCAAGTCAGCCAAACGATTTGGAATAATAGAAGCGGATTCCTACTAAACCTGTCTCACTCCTGTACATTTTGTCTTCGGACGTGCGCAGCGGACACACCGATAAATAAACCTGTCGTACTTCACTCATGAAAGGTTAAATTTCTGCTGCTGTAGCATACAAAGTTGGCGTAATGAGGATGCATAAATTCTAAAAAACAAACTATTATACTCGTCAAATCTGTCAAAAGAAAGCCCAAGGAAGATTCTCCCGAAATCAGACTGCATGGCGTACGGATTCGAAAATATTGTTCGTACCGCTTATCTGGTTTCTGACGCATTCAAACAATTGCGATATCACATTTGCACTAATTTAAATAAAACTGCAAAGGCAGTAAGGTAGCCGGGAATAATGCCATAAAATGACCATAAACTATTGATTTCGCACTAGGTTTTGCGCGGGAACAGTATGTGTCTGGCTTTTGACCCATTTACACAAATGCAATATCACATTTGCACTGAATTGAATAAAACTGTAAAGCCAGAAATATAGCCGGGAATCGTGCCGTAAAACGACACCAAACTATTTAGTGCGCACTAGTTTTTGCGGGGTAACGGTGCTGCGACTACAATAGAAACACAGAACAGTGTGGCACGCCAGAAATCCGAGTTACCGCTTAGAACTCACAGTGCAGAATACCAAATTTATAACGTCAGTTGCGATGTGGGTAGGAAGTGGGGTAGTGACACGTGCGAACATTAATGACTGGAAGTAATATGGCGTAGGCGAGTACTACGCGGTAACTCGATTTTTGGCGCGCCAAACTGATCAAGCTTTTCAGCTAAATATCGTGGAAAACAGTGTTTGAATAAACACTTGAAACGAAATTTGACTATTGTCAAATTTTCTCTGATCGCAGGTGTCTTGGATCGATTAAAGTGGTACTGGCCAAAGCGTCTTTGGCGCTTATTCGTAATTGTTTTCGGCTGTTCGCAGTTTTAATCTTGTTTTGCACCCTTTTTGCCTTTTTATTGCGGTCGTTTGCTTATTGTATACGTGTTGTTATTGTACTCTGTTTTCCACATGAACATGGTTGTCTCGCTAAACACCGAGACGGATGGGCCTATGGGCTCCTCGTTTGATGAGTCTACTGCAGCTTGCGGACAGATTAACCGTTCATAGCTAGTAACAGATGTATCTGGTGGTATGCAGTCTGACGTCTGCTGCCGCTGGTATCACATAAGCTGTACCGGCCTACAAGCTGACAAGTATATAATGCTATCATCAAGCGTTCACTTTCTTTTCAGCTGTGCTGTATGCTGCGCTCTGAGGTCGACGCGCCCTGCTGTCACAGGTGCTAAACTTTTAGCGCTGGCTTCAAGGTTGGCAGGTGTTGAGTAGGTGAAAGCTAAACGCGCCGCTATTGCGTCGCTTGATACGAAAATGGATTCAATTTTAAAATCCCTGAATATTTCGTTTAAAGTCATTGCAATCGACGGCAACATTGATGACGATCCATCCACTGGAGCCTGTCACTCGGTCAGAAAGTCGCACATCTTATTGGCCAATCCAGGTAGCATAGTTGGCGCTCCTCACAAGCCGATCAAAGTGAAGGAAAATAGGTTGTGGAAATGCCAAAAGCTCTCCGCTAAACCCAGAGAATTAGTTGCCACGGTTTCGAAAACACGCCGTCTTTGACACTCGTAACGTCGTCTGGCGCTTGTACACAGCACTTTCCAAATATGCTAAAAGTCTTGGCCACCAGTGAACCAGCCTGTTCTGACGAAGTGCTGGTAACTGCTCTATGCTCTACAAATTCTGCTCTAGTGTGCCAAAAGAAGAAGCGGACTAGATCTGCTCGTAAAACTTCGAAGGGCTTGAAGACCCAGAAACTAGTAAGACGCCGGCAATAGAGCGGGAAACCTACGCTATCGTTGCTTCGGCGTCGTTTGTGAAGACAGACACAGTCCCATCGCTAGTGGTGAAAACAGCTGGTACAGGTGTCGACTCCAATGCACGTGGTGTAAACAATCCCCGTCGTGCCGACTCATTCACGGATGGTAGCGGTATATTCCGTAATGTTACTTAATCTGCTGCCGCTCTTCCAAGGGAACGCATCTTGGATGACATCATGTGGCTAAAAGTGTGTGTCAGCGAGCTGCTTCCACCTGGCCCCCTGGTGTCACTGTCAGAAAGCTGACCAGATTAGGGAACGGCCCTATCGTTACGCCAAATCCACGACCCAGACTACTTCGCGTAGTCCTTTCTGCCCGGGTGGAAAGCAAATCATTACTGCGATTTGCTTTCAAACTCATGGGTAGTGGTGCCAGCGTTCGGCCAAACCTGCCACTGGCAGATAGGTTGAAGTTAAAGGAGGCTATCAAAGCCCTCAAAACTTGACAGGCGGCTGGTGAGCAAGGCCTCCGTGTGGTGGGTTTTCAGGTGGTCAGCCGGAAGTTACCTTCCGCCCAAGCAGGACCTATCCTGATGGTGCACGACCCAGGGATGGTCGTGCCGACTTCCCTGAGGTAGTACTTAGCAACGTGCACAGCCTAAGGAACAAGGTGCACGAGATAAGTATACTTGTAGACAAATCTCGTCCCGGCATACTTGCTTTCACTGAAAATTGGTCGTCTGGATATCACGGACGGTGAGGTATAGTTACCTGGCTACGCACTGCTTAGAATTGATATAAATAAATAAACGAATATTTATTCTCGGCTAAGCAAGGCATACCCGCGACGGCCTGCTCAAATAAGCCCAATTATACAAATATATCACGGCAATTGTAACAGCGACAATCGGAGATTGCTCATACGTTCCTATTTGAAACTGTACAAATAGGACAGAAATGAAAATGAAGAAAACCCATTGTCATGAGTTTGGGCACGTCCGTGTGGGTACATCCATTCCGCCATAAAGTGCAGTAAAGATTCAGGCATGAATAGATCCAGAGGTAGGACTGATCAATTATAAAAGAGCTGGTGAAGAACACGCTCAATCGCAATTACACCATACGCTGTGTTCATGTGAGTGTAGCGTAAAGAACAATGGTGAATGTACAGAAAATGACGTGGCGACGAAATATGCAGCTAAGAGCGTACCGGGGTGTATCCATCATAGTAGTATGCAGTCATGGTCAGTTTGTCAGTGTGAGCTTACTTGTAGTGACATTATTTAGTGGCAAGTCACCTCCGCCATGTCGCAGTGTTGTTAAGCGGATGTTTGTGGCCTTTTATAGTGAGAAGGCTTGCCAGGCGAAAACCTACCAAGTTCTGGAACACTACCATTAACGCATTCAAACGATAAGCTGCAATTGGCAATGCTTCTTACTGACCGAATATTGGTTCTATTAGTCGCAGTCAAGATACACCCATAATTTTCGCTGGCTGATCCATGATGAGGCGGGACTGTATCATCTATTGGTCCTGCCACTTCCTGACGAAATGACACGGCTTGGACGGTAGGTAATCTATAAATCGAGCATGCTGGCATGTTTTGTATTTTTCATAGGTGGAACCGCGTAATGTCTCTGATTGCAGTCCAGTAATATGTTGTTCAACCAGAGATTAGAGAATGGCCAAACGCAACCGTTCAGGCCCAAGAAAACTGCGAGTTGTCGTGATTAATGAACCGGAAATCTTTCCAGAGTAAGTTCCCTTGTATGAGGACATTGGCATCCACAAACGTAGGGGCGGTACTATTTAGGCGGGCAGCTCCAGATGTGGTAAGTGAAACGAATTTTAATAGTGTAACGGGCCGCACCTTCTTTGTTCTTGCCATAGTGATAGCTTTGTGTGTGAAGGAATTGTGTTGGGATATTTCCAAATTGCGTGCATAGCACGTGCAGAAAAATCTGCCCTGCGGTTAGTTGGAATGACCTAGTTCACACTAAACGTCACCAAATCCGAATAAGAGTTATGTGAAGAAGAGACGAGCTGAACCCAACTTTCAGGGCCTTGATATATTGGTATGCTTGCAAGATAGAAGTTAAGTGTTTTGTCCATCCGGTAAGTATCAAGGCACGTATTGATTATCCATCCATTTTTGGATAAGGGTGCATCACGCTTCGTTGAAGTGTTGAGGTCGAGACAGTGGAAGTATCCTCGGGTTCTGGCCACCATTATTGTGGAAATCTCGGAAAAAGGACAACGAACATAGACAACCACACCAACAGGCAACAAGGATGTATCCGGATCTCAGAGAAAAAGATTAGTCGCAAAGTGCTTTCACTAAAGTACCTCGCATTATATGTAGCATTATAAACCAAATATCTCACGTACAGGTTTTACATAAGAAACTTAGATTAGCCGCGCAATGAACAATGACGCGGCAGAGAGCTGCGCGCTATTGGGGAGCCAGAGGTTGATCCGAAGCATTTGGAGTAGTCGGTGGATTGCGACTAAGTCGTTTAAATAAGTAATGAAGACGAGTGTTTAGAATCAAGGTTAGGAATGAAATAAGCGGTGTTAATAAAGCATGAGCAAGTTCAGGAAAGTTCTCGGGGGAGCATTGCTTTGGGTATGTAGCACTTAGATTATATACATCTCAGTAGAATGGATGAAGTCAAAAATACGGCCAAGAAACAATACATAAAGGCAAAGCACAGAGATGGCCATCCATTTGAAAAGCAATTAGAGACCAAGATAAGGATAGGACAGCGTAGGATTGAAAAGGGCTTTAATTGAATGCGTGAAAAAGTCAGCGAGGCTTTCGAGGGACTAAGCATTCAATTAGGACAGCCCAAGTAGATAAGGTAACGTCTCATAATTTTGAGTGAAATCGGAGTGCAGGGGGCCGATCAGGAGAGCCTTGATTGCTCAGCGCATTGGGATTGGGACTTTCAATGAAGGCAAGAAAAAGGCTAGAAAAATATAAAGTGAAAAATCCAGCAGGCCCTAGAGGTGGGGAAAACGTATTGCTGAGTTTGCAAAGACTGTACAAATGCAATATCTGTAACAAAAGAGTAGTCAACTAAATAAATAAATAAATATTTTATTCTCGACTATGCGAGGCACGCCAATTGAGGCATGATCAGGTATGTACACCTGTACAGACATTTTATGGGAACTGTGATGACAATAGAAAATTATTCATATGTCCATGCTTGGAACTGACAGGACAAATGCGGTTAATATCATTAAGTTATTGAAGCTGGCCGTGCGATTGAAAAGGGGAATGAAAACAGAAAGCGAGATAAGAAAAGCTTAGGGTCGGCATGAGAAAGTTTTATTGGTAGGGAGGGGGAACCACCAGGTTTATCAGGTGATCTAAATAAGATGTTGCGTCAGCCGAACCAAAGTTTGTAAGGTGGAATAACTCTGAGTAAAACTGAAAAAAGTGGCCGATCTAGCAAGGCTAGGTTACTCGGCGCGTAGGAATAACACGTAAAACTAAAGGCATAGAAAGGTCCGCAACAGTAGATGGTGAGCTAGTGAAGCAGAATCTCCGGGTATGGGAACAAGAGCGTTTAGCCTGCATAGCGTATACCACTTAATTCAGGTAGCATTGGAGCCTTCAGCGAGAAAAAGGCTAGTCAGTTTGACTAGATCACCTCAGAGCAGTAAGTTCGTGCACTCCAATTGAAGAAGAAATAAAAACAGCGCCATAAGAAAAGTTAGGGTCAGGATGGGAAAGGTTTATTGACGAAAAATGGGAAAAACCCACGAAGCTCTCCAGCTAATGTAATCGGGTATTTGAGTCAACCGAACCAAGAGTGGTGATGTCTCAGAAGTCTGAAGGAATCCAGAGAGCAGGAGGCCGATCGGGTAGTTCAGGATTAGACGGCGCGTTTGGATATTGACATGTAGTAAGGGTGAGAAATTAGCTATCATTTGGTGGGGCCTGTGTCCGATATGTTGGGTTTTCGGATTTAGAGGTGCTCCGGGCCATGTTTCCAAAGTTCATCCTCCGTTATATTGGTGTTACAGCGCTTGCAGACAGTCAGGGTTGCATAATATCTATGTAGGGATGATCGGAACTGTGCAGTATTCTAGGCTGCCTTAACTTGTAATGGTAGCCTGTTCCAGACGCGAGCGAATCTGTAAAGAAAGAAGTTGTTACGCACGTTGGTGCGGGCTGTAGGTAGGGTAGTGGTCAAGGGTATATGTCGAAATGGGTACCGAGAGTCACCGTTGTGTTGAATAAGCCCGGCATGGTTCGTGTTTGCGTTGCTTATCGTCTGGAATAGGAAGTTTTGGTTGAGTTTCGCTGTTCGTAACCATAGAGGTTAAAGACCAAGAATTTTACAGCGCTAACGGTAGTTGAGAATAGGGGGGCAAAGCAGGCGTTTGTGAATGTGCGTTGTACTTTCTCAATTGCTATTCGGTCACTCTTCCTGGAGTTGGTAAATATTATTGAGCAGTATTCCAGAAGAGGTCTAGCGTGTACCTTGTACAGAATGAGTCTGGAATCGTTTACGAGCATTCTCTTGCAGATATGACCAATGAGGGATCTAGTTTTCGCTACACTATGGCTAACTTGTTCCGAGTAATTTGGTGAGCATGAATGGCGTACGCCAAAATCCCTTATGGTTTGACGGTTGGCTAGTGAGACGCCATTCATGGTTAGCGCACTAGGCGGTACAGTGCATCTGTAGGACAGGTCACTGCACTTTGCAGGAGAGAAGTTAAGATTCTATGTGTTACACCCAGAGTTTACTGCTTTAACGTCATTTTGAATCTTGAGTAGGCCGCTTCTTAGGTTACCCGGATCAAAGGAGAATGCGACTTTGATATCGTCGGCAAACAGGTACGCCTTTCCATATTCAAGGACTTGAAATACGTCGTAGATATAAAGTAGGAAGAGTATAGGGCCTAGTATACTTCCCTGGAACACACCACTCGTAACTGGTTTCGGTGATGATACGAAATCTCCTAGTTTCTCCGACTGTGTTCGACAGGAGAGATAAGAGTAGAACCAAGAATCAACTGGTCCAAAATACCGCAAGAAGTCAATTTAGTTAGCAGTCCATTGTGAGGGACTCGTTCGAAGGTTTTTTCATATCTAGAAAGATGATGATCAAAGCTTTCCTGCAATCCACCATGGCGATAACATTGTTCAGGAACTCTAGCTGGCATGTTTGACAAGATTTAGACTGGAGAAATGCATGTTGGGATTGGTTGATGAGGATACGATGAGTCAAGAACCGTAGGAGCTCAACCTTAACGATCCTCTCCATCACTCGTAAAGCGAATGGGGTGTGAGTGATGGGCCTGTTGTTTTCAATGTTTTGACGGCACCCCTTGTGTTTCTTGGCATGACTACTGTATGTTTCCAGGCAGCGGAATGGTTCCATGCTTCGTGGAAGAGGTAAAAAGGTTAACAAGTAGGGTGGCGAAATCCAGGCCACCTAGAATTAGTAGAGCAGACGGGAGGCCATCAGGTCCGGCATGGAAGGATAATTTGAGGGCCTGAATTTCCCGAGTAATGGTGCGCAGGTCAAATGGTACTGCACGTAAAGTATCCTTGGTGCCACTAGGAATATTAAGAGGTAGGGTCAGGTTAGCAGAGGTCAAAGTGTCGCAGAAGTAGCGGTTCATGACCCCACATATTTCAGCTTGGTTACTGGTAACTCGGTTGTCTAGACGAACCATAGAGTTAATCGAATTGGAGGCGGGGTTGCTTGTGCGCCTCATCAGAGAATTGAGGGCTTTGATAAGATTGATAGAGTTTAGAGCAGTGTGTTTTTCGGACAGATATGTGGTAGTTAATGAATTTCTCCACTTCATCAGTACTTCATTGATGCGAATAAGGAGGAAGAATTCTCGGGTCCTGCTGTACTTTGAACGTAGCTCTTTGCGCTTGACGGGTAGTTTACGTGGGGGAGCTGCATCCTGCGGTGGTTGCATTGCTTTTGTTTCATAAAAATGAATGCAAGTATATCCAGACAATGCGATTTCTATATATTACCGAACAAGCAGTGTCCACATCTGTAGTCAGAAAGAATACATCCCAGCTGATGGATCTCAGAAGTAGAGCAAAGTTTGTCCAGTTGATTCGTTTGAAGGGCCGAGCAGAGCATGATGGTCTAGCCACTGGGGGTGAGTGACGGGTAGTTGGAAAGAGAGCATTACTAGTTTGTGATCGCATCCAGGAAGATTTTCAAGCACGCTAGCAGATGCATGAGAAACTCCGTTTGTAAAATGTAAGTCTAAGCTGTTATTGTACCTAGTGGGTGCATGCACGTGTTGGGTCCACCCAAATGCAAATGTGGTGTCCACAAAGGCACGGTAGTTGGGTGGCGCTGATTACGTTTGCCAGGCAACTTGTAGCATGTTGAAGTCACCACCAATTATCTTACATTGGGTATGCAAAAGTGATACTTATTTGAAGCGTTCCAATGGACTGCGTATACCTATTGTGTTAGTGTGTTGAGGGTTATACAGACAGCCAATTAAGATATCGTGCGGTCCTCTACTAGTCTGAATCCAAGCCGTGTCTTTCAGAAGGCCGATTGAAAGTTCTTGAAACGATGGCGCCCTGAAATCGGCACGCGCGTAAATGAGACGTCTGCCACCACGGTGGATGGTACCTCCATTGCTGAAAGAGATTTAGCCCGGGATCCGTAACTGTGCATCGGGAGTGTTAGCAACATGCCACGTTTCTGTGATGAGCACAACCTGAGGACCACATACGATAATGCCGGAGTTGATAAGGTGCATCTTGTGTTTGATGGACATTGCGTTAATGAGAAGTAGAGTGCCTCGTTGCAGAAGTGAGCATCTGCTGCGTTATCAGAGACAGAAGTAATCGGAGTGGTTTGTGTGGGTATAGTTGTTGTTGTCTCACTTGGAGTGATGAGAGTTATAAGGTTACAGAGGTCAGACAAAAGCTTACTGTCCGCGTCATCATAGAGCAGGTCGGGATGAAGGAATGGGACGGCTTGGTTACCATGCTGGAACGATACAGAGGGGACAGGTTTGTGCGTATGGGGAAGGTTGTTGGCGGTGGCTAAGATATTGGCCGTGATATGTCGTGCGAAAGCAATCGAAGGTGAAGTGGAGTGAGCGTGCGGTCCTGAGGTGCATATTTCTGCTAGATGTGGGTTGGTTACTACGGTGTCTGTATCGCATTGCAAGACTCGGAGAGGGTTGATAACATGTTTGCATGCAACGGCGAATCTCCAGGTTAGGTCGTCCGTTGGATGCGTGGAAGACAAGCTCGTAGGTGCGGCAGATGTTTCACGTGCAGGTAATACACATGTTGCAGGTATTACCTCACAACGATCTTGGGAGATGTACTGTGGTGTCTGGCCGTATACGGTATTGTTAGCCTAGTGTGGATGGGTAGCACCTCGCAATGGGGGAAGACCAAATTGTCCATGTAATGTAGTTTGGACGTGCTTGGGATAGGTGAGTCAAGTGCGGCGGATATGTGTTCCGGGGGCGGCGGATTGTTACACTGGTGGCAGCCGGTCGCTGACGGGTCACTTGTTGGTTTGAGGTTCTAGGGGGTTACGCGTAAGGCTGGAGCCTACCGTTTTGGGTTGGCTGCAGTGTATAAACGAGTCTCTGTAGATTATACAGAGCAAGCGCTAGCTCTTGGAGAACTGGGCATTGTGGACCATGCCCTGTAGTATTCCATAAAATGGGGGCAGAAGTAGGCATGGCACTTCTCGGCGACCGGACATTTTGTAGAAGTCCTGATGCGCGTGCGCTGTTAGTAGAGGTAAAATGGGCTGTGGTATTCAGGTTGGAGGGCGTTGTTGATAGCAGCCCACTGTTGTCTTCGGCTGGGCACCGTAAATCCGTGTGTTTTGCACTGATGTTGATACGTTGGAGTTTGAGCAGTTTGTTTTGTTTGTTCGAGTAGATACGGTTTTCTCTATGGTTTGCTAGATATGCTTGGAGCAACAATCCTGGGTAACGCTTGATAAACCGGAGCAGAAGGTGTACTAATCACCGGTTGTATTTGCGCTAGTATTGCTTTGACAAGATGGGTAGTGTAACGGGGTTTGTTGCGAAATTGAAAGTGCTTATTTGGGTTTTGGTTTTTGAGTAGGTAGTTCCGACGACGAGACTGTGCTTGGTTGAAAATTGACTTTGGTCCTAATTTGGGAATTTGTGGTCCTGGTTTATGCTGGCTAGCCATCTGGTGGCGTGGTAATTCTGGTACTGGTAAAGAGTATAATTTGGCCATTTCGGGACGTCTGGGTATAGTCCTTCCGTTGTACAGATATGGATTCGATGGGAGAAGATGGGGGAGAGCTGCGGAACACCGTCGCTTTGAGCTGCCGTTCTCTGACGTTGTGTCGATAGGGAGTTGCGTGGGGTCATCGGCAGCGCTGGCTAGTGGAGTATATCCTGATAGAAAGTTCCCACTCTATTTCAGAATCTATGTCGCACAGGCCAGACATATCAACGGCCAGTGTACTATATTCCGTCCTTCTACGACCTTCAAGTTTTCAGCCGATGTGTCGGACTTGGCAACAATATTTTTCGGCTGATTTTTGTCTTTTGAGGGACTTTTGCATCACGGTATGTTTGTCGCAGTGAGAAAGCTAAATCAAATACTCTCAGAGTCGAGGGAGAAGCCGTGTGGGTTGGAATTTCTTGCGCATTCGTGAGTTAGGGTTTTGTGAATGATGTCGCACGGGTTTCTTTATTTGGATAAACTAAACTAATAGTCAAAGTTGATCTTTGCATCGGGGTTCTGACCGGTTTTATCAGCATTCGCCCGAGGTTCGGGTGCCGATTCAGTACATATCGGTTGTCAAGGAATCGTATAGTCAGTTCGGGGTTGCTAAATGTCATGGCTATTGGGCAAGGTTGGCCAAGGATATTGCGTAGGCGAGGGGCTGAGCAGCAATCGTGTGGTAGTTTGCAATCATTGAGTAGGATACGTAACACCTTTCTAAGCGGTATCTTGTCAGGTAGGTTGAATGCAACAGCGTTAATTGCAAGACATATTCATTCGCTGACCTCGTGCGTAATACTATCCAATATTTTGCCTGCAGCTGCATTTCAGGTTGGCTAGCCAAAGTTTAGTCGTTGTCCAGATTGACTAAAGGCATGACTTTATTTAGTAGCCTCGAAAGACGTGTACACTCTTTTTTTAGTCAGTTTACCTGACTTACGAGAACACGGACTTTTTGCAAAGCTACTGCTAGCGTATCTACGGGCACTAATTTGCAATCTCGTGTTTGAGATGCGCCAGCCTCACTGTTGTCATGAGCGGCTTGTTCCAGTGCTACATTTCTTGCGTATTTGTGTGACACACGTCTTTTAACCATGGTACGAATATTCAATTCAAGATCGAGTAAAAAGGTGGGGTAAAACGATGAACAAGCGCCGCGAACAAACGCCTTTGGGAAACGGCATGGACAAAGGCCCAAAAATGGCATCAGGATTAACAGTTACTATGTGTTACTTTAGAGCAACGCTAACCGAATTAGAACGCAGCAAAATACATTTCAAAGAACAGTGGCACAATGCGCACTGAAATCGAACCGTTTCAAGTTCCGCTGGGGAGGTAGTTGTTGGTCGCCAAGGCGGAGGCTTTGTACTGTATGTCAGCTGTAACTTAGATGTGTTGAGGACCTGCACACTCCAGTCGTCGGCTCAGACTGCTGAAGCCCTATCGGCTGTTTTGTGCACATCTTCTACCCAATTTAAAGTTAAATTGATTTACAGAAGTCCTAGAGGTTCTTCCAGGGTGACACTTGACCTTATTCGCACTTAGTCTGCGAATAAGTGTTTCGTTCTAGGGGAATTCAACCTCGCGCAAGTATGCTAGGCTGACCTTTCTTGCAATTCAGCATTAGGAACATTCGGTGCAGATTTCCTTGAACTGACTCTCCAAGCGACGTTGCACCAGTTCTTTGACTTTCCCACTAGATATATGGACAACCAAATACCATCTACCTCGGATCTGATTTTCGCTAACTCTCTGGACCTCAAGACTGACATTTCATACGGTGCACCTCTAGGGTCCAGCCATCACACATGCATACCCTTTCGATGCGCTATTTCAAGACACCAAGAGACCGCTGTTAAATTACTTCCGAATATTTGGCGGGCGGACTTTAGTGCAATGCGAACTAAGGCTTCAGTTCTGAACTGTGTGATCTCGATGGCTGACTCTGTCCAGTTAGCCGAGGATAAATTTGGGGCACACCTTACGGAGGTTTCTACTTCCCATATTCTACTCATTAGGAAAATTGGGATAAGAGCACAGCCTCCATGGATAGATACCACAGGCAAATACCTACTCAAGAAACTGTCTGGATGCTGGCGAACCTACCAAGTAGCTCCATCAGCCAGCACCTATGATAGTTATCGAGAGATTAGAAATAAACGTTCGCAACGTCTCAGAAATTCTCGTCTCCAATACGAGCAGGGTTTAGAGGACTCGGCCGCAGCTAATCCCAAGAAGCGTTTTGCTTATGTTAAAAGACGAAACGGGGCAAAACTGTCCGTACCAGCATTAATGCGAGCATACGGGACCCTGCGCAAATTGACTATGACAAGGCTTGTCTACTGAGCGATAAGTATACTAGGTTCTTTGCTCAGGAGACGTCTTTACCACATGTTGAATTGGTTTCAAGAGTTCCGGAGGATTCGTGCTTAGCTGAATTTAGCATAATGGAGACTCAGGTCTTCGAGCTACTGCAAGGCATTAATCCCTCTAAACTTTCCGGACTGATTCAATTCCTCTGAAGCTGTTGCATGAATTGGCCACTGAGATGAATGGTCCGCTTACATGCGTGTTTTCGATATCACTGGCGGCTGCAGCCTACCACTAGAATGGAAGGAGGCAAGCATCTGTCCGAAATTTAAGGGCGGTGACAGTGCTCCACCCGCGAACTACCGGCCTGTCAGTTTGACAAGCATAGTAGTCAAGTTGTTCGAAAAGCTGAAAAGGGATTCAGTGGAGAACCACCTGACTGGATTCAACCTACTCAGTGTTGCTCAACATGGAGTCCGCAATGGATTATCATGTCAGACTAATCTACCTGTAGCTCGTGAAAGCCGGGCCGAAGCGGTAGAGAGTGGCCACGATGTAGCCGTGCTATTTATAGATTTTTCGTAACCTTTTGACCCTGTTCGACATCCTCGGCTTTCACTAAATTTGAGATCTTACGGGATATCTGATGGCACCCTTCAATGATTGTCTGCCTTCCTTGAGGGGAGGGAGCACTGCGTACGTGTGAGGCGTAGCCTCTCGCTCAGGCAAGCTGTCCTTATTGGCGTTCCGCAGGGCTCAGTATTGGGGCCATTGTTGTTCACGATCTATGTAAATGACTTGCCGAGATAGCTAGGGGTGTCGTCACTAATGTTTGCTGTCGACGCTAAGCTCTGGAATATTGTGGATATCCCGAGGGTCCTGAGACAATTCGGCATGCATTGGATAGTCTCTGGGAATGCTCAACCTTATGGTTGATGCCCATAAATAGGGCCAAGTGATCTGTTCTCCGAAATGGAGCTGCTAATGCCTCCACCCGATATGTTGTCGGCGGTGGTGAACTCCCTGTTGTCACTCAGCAGGTTGATTTACGAGTGGCGCACGCATCAGCACTTCATTCTGGAGACAACTGGAAGGGGGCTGCTTGTCGAAGTTTTCGTATGATGTGGTTTATCCGCCGCTCTTTCGGAATCTTAACGGTCAATTTGTTTGTGGAGATATTTTCGGCTTTCGTCCGACCTCACCTGTGATATTGTATCCAGGCTTGTTTACCATGTCTTAACCGAGACAAAATGAACTTGGCGAGGGTGTCAAGAGTGGGCACTCGGTTAGCGCATGGTCTACGGGGACAGACGTATCCTGAACGTTTGCACATTTTGGGGATATACTCAAGGCACTACCGAGGGATAAGCGGGTACCTGATTCTCAGCTAGCGTATTTTGACGGGTAAGATTGGCCCGCACTTTTCAGGGATATTTAGCCCCGCTACGTTACCCAGTCTCCGCGGTCACCCACTGAAACTGCATAGACCACGGTTTGATAGGATTAGGACGGAAACTCGTTTATCGCGCCGCGTTGTAGATGGCTAGAGTTTGCTTCCGGATCACGTGGTTAGGGAACCTACAGTGAAGGGTTTTGCGCGCCAGCTCTATGCTCTTTGGTGGCAACAGTAAACCTGTCCTTTTTCCAAGCTGACTTACCTTCGTTTTTCAGTTCTTTTATTTAATAACGCAAATATCTTGGTATTCTACTTGCTTGGCTCTTTCTACATTCTCTTTTGCCTTCTGAGATTACTTTTTCTCTTTCTTACTTCACGTAACCCACCCAGCAGAGACTGCTAGGGCAGGATACGTGGGCATTAATTGGCTGGACAGGGTGTGATGCGCTCTTTGTTTTAGGTCCATCAGTAGTTCAAAGTTCGCCAACTTCTGGTTCAACGACCCGCTGAAGAAGGAACACTCACGGGATATTCCTTTTGTTCCAGTCCCGCTTGAACTAGAACTTGAGCTTCCAACTGTAACAGCACCACGTAGGATTAGTTGAAACGAAGGCAGAGGAGGAGAAATCAGCAAGGTTTTCTGAAATGTCAGCGCAGACATCGTGGTCCGACATAGTAAAGGCACAAAAAGGAGTTCCGTGCTTTCAAAAAAGAGAACACGGTCAACAAACATGTAGTGGAAAGGCTAAACCGAAAGGGCATAACTACATAAAAGTATTCTCAGTCTATAACTAAGCATGCTGGCACTGACCTTAGGTAAAGCACGCTCCTCTGTAGGCCTTCAGTTAGTCGCACAATCGGGGCCGAATGATTGCAGTAATAAAAAATTGTGTTGCTTCGGGACCTTCCGTGGTACAAATGGTACATAGCAACGTGGTTACCTAGCGACGTTGCCAAGCAGGATGAATGTGTAAATACCTGGAAATAGCTGGATGGTGGGCGGGGATGCGGATTGTGTGTTAATTGTGATATCATAGAATTGGCAACCGTTAATGGTGCATATGTATGCTGTTTCTTTTATTATTTCGGTGGCAATACATGTTTTTTCTGCTATCACTATGGTTGTGGATGATAATGAGCTGTTCAGGTCTTTGGTTATTGGAAAGTATGAAGGTGTTGAAGACAGCGAGGAGCAATTGAGACCTTTTCAGACTGAAACGGCGACTTGTTTTCCACGAGTTACCTATATCGCTGCTGCGGCGTACCAGCGTGGAAGGCGGAAGCATTTGCGGGATGGGGACGGCTACAGTTACATTCTGTACCGTTGCGTACATTGTGAAAGTTCAGGATCACGTGGCAAGCGTTAAGTTAATATTTATGTAACACGGAGAATAACGCAAGTAGATACGAATCCCACAAATGCGAGGCGCGATTCTCCGTGGCTTCTAAGGATGGATAATATGTCGTGGAAGGTACTTCATGATCCATAGCCATGATTTTCACCTGGGTAACCCCTGGCTGTATGCACGCAACTGTCGGCTGTCACCGCGGCAGGAGAAGGAGGTTCTGCTTTTGTTGGGCAGTTTTCATAGCACGCCTGATTTGCGGCGCTTCATCTATCGGGAGTAGGGAAAACGTGTAACCCATGTGGACCTGAGCCATTTGCGCATTCGTCATCGAAATGCAACCTCATGTAAAGTCTCGGAGGTGGCAAAGAAGTTAGAAGGTCACGGTTTATGCCGATTGGTGTCAGAGGGTAGTCAGATTCGTCTTGTATTCTTCGCTTTATCCGTAGTTCGTGGTATCGTAAAGCGTTATGGCGAGGTCATATTTTGCGATGCGACTCACCAACTAAATTTTGGTGGATACATTTTGTGGCATTGAATGTTCCTGGACTTAACAGGTCTACGGATTTCCTGCTTCTACGCCCTATTAACTGACGAGACGTCCTATAGCCATGGGCAAGCCGTCGAGGCGATGCGGGAGATGGTGCCCAGCAGCATACGTTGCCGCACTCTGGTGATGGATAAATGTGCTGCTCAGTTGCTTTCGTTTCGATTGTGGGCCGGCTCCGTTCATGAAACCCGCACCCCTCCTCATGCCTCCAGGGCTCATTCATTTGGGTTTCTGTTGCCTACATGGTGTGTCGTTGCTACTGCTGGTGATTATGCTTTGAAGGTAACTAGCAAAGGAGTGTATTCTGCTTAACCTAATTCATTGCAAAGGGCGTAACTGCGATGACAAACGCATCCCTAAGTGAATCGTTGACAACATACAGAATAAGTGGTAAAAAGTTGACAACGATTAACCAATAGAGGGCATTTTCCGTTTCTTTATCGATGTGTTCATATATGGGTAATTTGAAAAGAGCATACACTGATTATCATTTATTAGTGGTGTTAGTGAAAGGGATAATTTGCCTAGGTAACCGCTGAGCTGGTAGGTCGATTTCTTTGCGAAGTACTAAGCAAACAGGAATAATTTGAAAGGTCTTCATATGCTTACAGATATATCCTAAATGCATATAATAAGGCTTAAGCTGTTGCCATATACTGCAATATATACCTATGTATATGTGTATATATATGTGTATGCATACATGAACCGATATATGTATCTAATCACGCATATGTACCTACGTAAATAACAAAAGGTTCATGACACAGCATAGAAAGATGCGCTTGTAGATATATATATGTACATACATATATGTATATATATATATATGTAAATATATAAATATACATATATATATATACATCTATATGTATATATACAAGCGTACTTTTGCATGCCGTGAAATGCACCTTTTGAAATGTACGTACGTACGTATGCGTGATTATACACATATATCGGTTCCTGCATGCATACGCAAAACGTATATATATATATGCAATATTTATACCGCTATGTATATTTGTATATATATATACTACATATATATACATATATATGTGCATAAATATATATATCCATATACATACGTTGAATATTAACGCAGATGCTTGCATATTTGTGTAGGTATATAGATATTTGTGTGTATATGCATACGTGAACATTTCAGAATCAGTCATACAAGTACCCCAGTTTATACGCAGTTTACTTATTTAGCTGGCAATATGAACAATTTCCACCTGACCCTTACATGCCCAAAGCTTCACAACAAACTAAACCTAACAACAAATCGTTCCCACAATTACGTATTCCTTTTCACTGAAACCAATAATAAATCCTAATCACCTCATGATCATTTCCAAGTACGCGCTTACAGATACTGCATAACGGTAACATAATATATCTGTTATCCTACATTCCTTATTAACCTTGAATTTCTCATTCCGTATTTCCTCAACTACGCAAAATTGATGCCTCCGTCATCCCAGTTAGTCCTTTCGCACTGCTTACCATTTATTTATTTACATCGACTTGCAGAATACCTTCACGACATCCACAGTAAGTTTCACACCTACTAATTACGTACTTCCCTTCATTAGGAATAAACTAGGTACATGCGTTGCTTAGAATATGGCATTCCATGTCCGCCGTGAACATTGTTTGTGCAATTAACATTCCGTGCAGCTTTCTCAACCTTATATCGGCTCCACTGTAAAAAGAGGTTTCCGTTTACAATAGACGGTCATTTGCAGTTTCAATGCATGCAACATTTTAAAGCGTTATGTTATCAGAAATAATGCCCTGTTTGATAAACGCAATTTCCGCACATTCCCATCTGTTGATTTTCCGCCAACATCTGGGCCTTCCTTAGTTCACTAACATTACCTCATTAAAATGCTTACACATCATAACCCATGTAACCCTATTAGACGATTTATATTAGTTTATGCTACCTAGCCATAGTACGATGAAGGCAAATTATTCAGCCCCAAAACGGATGTACCAGTTCTCACCACAGAAATTTATATTTGACCACTTTAGTGCAATGAAATGGTCCCTGCACAATCTGGTCAGAAGACGAAGCGGACGGCAACATAAGTAGACACGTTAGATGCGGGACCGTCGAGTCCGCCATTCGCTGCCCAGTAGTAGCAGACCTAGCAGGGTACTTTAGAGATCGCGATGTTTGCTGATTGTTTCGACTGGAGTGAAACAAGTGACCTCAAGAGTCGTCGTTCTAGTCTGGTGTAAATTTAAAGCTGTGTTTTGTGTGCTAAAAACCATGAGCGGCTTGCCGCCGATTCGAATGCACATGAATACGGTTACCGACATGCTGCGTAAGTGGTAACTTAATCAGGCAATAAAATGTCAACTCCCGTATGACAAATATTGCACAGCGCGCTTTGTAATATGAAGTCAAAGATAGGTCGCCTGTTTCCATGGATGCTGCATGCTACTAATCCGCAGCCTTGGAAGTCCGTTTGAGATATTGGATTTCCAAAACTTAAACCCCAAATATATCTATTGTGATAAGCTTGTCGGCACGAGCGTCTATTACGAGTCTCAGGGTCCTCGTTTATGCATCTTATCTGCGTCCCGTGTAGATGTTGGTAGACACAAACGAGAACATAGACAAAATGTGCGGGAAAATGGTTTTGAAATGCATGCAAACGGATGCCCAGACAACCAGCGGTTCATGTTGTGTTTCAAAAGTGCCAATACTCATCTTGCGTTACTATGCGTCTACGTATCGATGGTGAAAAATGCAAGAGTGTAATGCATGCAGCTATATTTGCCTTAAACATGCCCAACACTAATGCAACCTTGGTAACTAAAGTAGCAATTATTCACCATAAGGTATAAAATATAAGCATACTGATCCTCAGCCTATTTATTTACATGCCGTTTACTGATAGTCTTGTCCTGAACTACTTAAGTAGTCTCCTTTTGTGTCGACAAGAGTGCCTCGGAGACTTCGTCGACTTTTCAAATGCATTTGACAAGGTACCTCATTTGAGGCACGCTTAATACTGTCCTCCTACGGGGTATCTGGCCGCGCCCTTCATTGAGTGACTTCCTTCTTGTATGGTAGAGAAAATTATGTACGGGTAGGCCGGGCTTATTGTTTATGCAGTCTGTCCTACGTGGCGCGCCACAGGGCTCGGTCTTTAGACCGCTGCTCTTCTCTATCTATGTCAATGATCTACCCGCGGAGCTTGAAGAACCATCGCTTCTATTTGCTGAGGACCTGAAGCAGTGGAACATTGTCAGCCACAAGAAACAACTCCACCCTCCGACCACATGATAAGTCCAGCTTGGGTAGCTGGACACCGTTTGCTAGCCTAAAAAGAATATAATAAAATGGCCGGTCCCTAATAACAATGTGTGTACTGACCTGCATCATTATCATTCGACTCTTCGAATCTTGCATCGTTGACCGACTTTGACGACTGCTGCCGTACCAGTACCAAGCCATTCGGCCAACCAAAGAATTTTGGCTGTAAACCGACTACGAATAACACAGTGCAAAATCGGTCTATACGATGCATAGTCGACTTGCACTACTGTTCAACGGAAGCTATGGCAGTGTTCCAGGACGTGATGGGTTTTCGCCTGGCAAGCGTTCTCTTAATAAAATCGCGCAATTGTCCGCTTAACAACACTGTAACGTGGCGGAGGTGACTGGCCACACAATAAAGTCACAGCTAAGCATTTCACACTGACGCAGTCCTCGGCCTTCTACATCCAACCTGTGCAACTAATTCTACTGTGAATAATGCTTTGCTGGAGCACAGATCACCACTATTTCGTAATGTTTGTTGGTTGCACCAACACCTTGTTTAGGCTCCTGTGCTCACGGATCACTACCTGGCGAAATTACATCGCCCTTGACACAAGAGCCAGGTGCATTGGTAAAAATTTGGCTTAGCTTTTTATGGAAAGGTTGCAAGTCATAACGTAAACCATTGGGTAATAGTGTTACAGTTCAATAGGTCAAGTAGCTATACTGGTGAAACCACAAGCATCCAGCGTTTTTCATTGATCCACGTCACCCGTTATTCACATGTGAGGCGTTCCTTTCTGGCAGCTGTTGATTCACGCTCCGACCTGCGTTCGTCCGCCACCACCTTTTCTGTCTGACCGGGTTAACGCAGCCCGCCACGCGTTCGATAACCACCCCATCTGTTCTTTTTACACAGTTATTAGTCTTAGTTATCTCGGTCGCCTCAGCAAGCAACCTTTGGTTTGTTGCTGGTAATCCCCTCCTAAGTATCCCGACATTGTTCTAATCAATCGCCTGTCCCGCCTCTAGCGCATGTACGGCCAACGCTGAATGTTTTAGTAGGAAACTGTATTCAGTCTCATTTCTCGGTGGACGCAAAATGTACCTCTTGTGTTCTGCTATCCTCGCTGTTTGACCTATATACAAGTGCTTACAGTCCTTGCAAATTATTTTATAAACAAAATTTGTCGTCCTGTCTCTTGGAAGTGGTTACTTTAAACGCGCGAGTGCTAATTAGAGTGTTTAAAAAGCCACTCTTATTTTCTCCCTTTTTAGTACTCGTCTGATGGCTTCTGAGATTCCCTTTTTATAAGGGATTTCCGCCGTCCAAATCCACTCCCGGTACCTATGGCTTATCATTCTATCCAAATATAATGACTGCGTGCTCGCCTATTGAAGCGTACACCTGGCCACTCGAGCAGCAAAACCAGATGAAGATAAACGGCTGCATATTTCCATGGATGTTGATAGTTAATGTTCTAAATCCTTATCGGCGCCTTTTGTTACACAAAATCCTTCGTTGTAACCGTACTTTCTGTCAGCGCAATTGCTAGGGCCTATGATTGATGAATAATTCTTCACTGTGGTAGTATGTACTTTCAAGTCAGCCATCGATTTCCGCGTAACCTTGACAAAATTTGCACCCAGTTCGCGCTAGTAGTAAAGGCCTTTGCCCTAGGGGGAGTGTTGTAGCTCCCTAAATGACCAAATGCTTGGCCGTTGGCAGCCTAAACTATACCATATGGACGACACTTTGGTCACACGAAATATTTTCCAACTTCCCTAAAATTCCATAATGAAATTATTAATGTTTAAAGATCGTAACTATGAAGCGGAAAGCTACCTACTAGTTTTAATTACGCAATGCAGTAGTCGTAAGGCCCAACCCTATAAGATTATGAATAACCAAAACTCGCCCATAGGAAAATAAACACGGATGACTTTTAGTCAAGCAGTATGTTTTAGCTGATGCCCCTCACTATATAGCATCATTGTGCCACCGTCGACGCCTCCATATTAAGAGCACAAGCTTCGAAGTCAAATGGTATTACTACGCAGTTGGGTTCAATTCCATCGGACTTCCATGTGCCACTGGTGGAGCCTTTATACTACGAGCACCAGCCTTGGAGCCATGTGCTACTACAACCCACCTGCTTCCTATTATATTGGCATGAAATGTGACAAAGATGGAGTCCTTATACTACAAGCACCAGCTTTGGAGCCTTGTGCCATTACAACCAACCTGGGTGTTAGTACATTGGCGCCAAATGTGTCACTGACGGAGCCGTTATACTACGAGCACGAGCCTTGGAGCCGTGGTTTACTTCAATTTACCTGGGTCCTATGCCATTTGCAGCCAATGTGCCACTGGCCCAGTTAATAGTTAAGAATGCTTTAATCCCGAATGAGCGCAATCACGGAGAACAGAACTATACTTTGTATTTAACAGAAGGCAGCGAGAAGAGGAACCGCGTTCTTCATTATATCCGTGCCTTGGACGCGCATGTCCCATTCAGGGCAATATTACACAAAGTCGTATTTATCTGATAAAATATAGTATCAGTGAGAACGTATAGCTGATGTCAAGCAATTGAATAAGAGGTTTTATCTAAACAACTTTCTTCCTTCTTGTCGTTTTCCTTACTGGGCTGGCATCTATGTCGACGCTACAATAACGTAAAAATGGGTTAAATTGTACAGCATAGATTACTTTGGCGCCGCATTCTGCTCAATAACGCTAGTTGCGGGAACTTCACGGCTCCCTTTCGACAACCGGTCGAAGAAATGTATGGAAAAACCATCAGTACCAAGTACAGGTGCAATGCGATGGGATACGGTTTGTTGATTTGTACTAGAAAAGACAGTAACCTCAGCCTGACTGCCTGCGCAGAAAAATTGTTATACTAAGCTGTCCTTACCTGCGTCAGCGAGGCAGGTTGATGGGGTAGAGGCGACTATAAAATCCAGTAAACTTGAACGGACAAGAAATAAATATCGCAGGAAAATTTTGCTTTCTTAAATGTAGTACAGCTAGGCTCTGCCATCATGGGCATGACTACCGTTTGCAAACATGTTCGATGGTAAATAACCGATTGTCTGCACAGCAAACTGCGTCAACTACCACAGGCTCATCGCATGTGAAAGCCAAATCTGCGGGTGCCATAACTTTTGGTCATCGCGGTTGTTTCTTTGCACGTATAAAGACTAATGAATCCCCAATTAATTCGCTTGTCTTTCGCTGAAGCTCCTAATACAGTGCCAAAAGTCCGTATGTATTAACTTCTTCAGCACTTCTCAAACGATGGACCCGATGTGCGATTTTAGGTGTGGTTGGTTTCGTAAAGGAGAATTTATATCGTTCTTAACTGCATAGACTGTGGGTAGGTTGCCGTCCGACAGCCAGCGAATGCAACTAGATATTTGGCCTATAAATGGATGAATACATCAGAAACGGTTTACTTTCCGGGTAAGCGTGCTGCTGGTATGCCGTCGGTAAATGCACACACGGCAGCCACATGGTTTCATAAATCGGACAGGTACATGTTCCCAAGGAGCAATCGATGGTGAAGAGGTTTTTCTGGTGAGATAAGCCCAACTATGGAGACGTCAGCAATTTTTATTCACACACCACGCCATTTCCAAGTTCTGAGTAACCTGCTTGTAACATGGGTTGTGCTAGACGGCACAGCACTAAATTGCATAGTTACGTAGTTAAGAGGCAACCTACGCAATTATCATTTGCGCTGTCTTCTATTAGCTGACGCGTTACACAAAAACGCCACATACAGCTGGGATTCGTTCAGGAGAACTTCCGAATGCCCTCAGTCTTTCTGAACGGCAGAACAAAGCCATCTGACGCCTAAGCAACTTCCTTCAACCGAAAGTTGGCTTTCACGACACAGTTGTTCGTGGTTTTGCCAAAAGGCTCCAGTCTAGCTTGAGCCTATTTCGCCCGCGAGCGTTTTATGTACAACCAGTAAAATGTAAAGTAGCGCAAAAGCCGAGGGTCTGTCCCATGAAGAAACGTTTAATCTTGTTGGAAGGTGAAACAGGAACATTACATACCGGAAGAGATTGTACTCCGTATCCGTGTCTAAAGTTCCCATGCGATGACGCGATAACGCGACCGGTTAATTTTTGTCTACAGATCGTAATGATGAGTTCTCACTGCATGTTTCTTAAGGGCCTGGCGGATGAGAAAGTAGCACAACAAAATGTCGCAATGAAAAACCGCGCGCGCTGCACGTATTTGAGCAGCCACTTTTCCATCATTCTTGTGCTGACGGGAACATCATGCCCCATAATATCCCGAAACCCTTCGAAAAACGTAGGCGATGATGCTAAGCTTCCCAAAGCAGAAACTCATAAAATATTGGCCGGGCGCAGCCCATCCGGTTAGTTATTAAAATGGTATAGTTTAAAGCTGCAAGCAACAAGCACGACCGCTATCAATGTTTAATTCAAACCGTTAGTACCGTGCCTAGGGTCTACCCAAACGACATGCGAGAATGGGCGGAACAGTTCCGTTTGCGGATGCCGAGCAAATAATACGCGTGTGCCCAGGTCTTGCTCTGAAAAATCCGTGCAGTTCCGTCTTCCTCCATAGAATTGATAGCCTGATGCAATTTTACTGCAGGTGGTAAAAACCATCAAAATAAACTTAGACTCAACGCCAGGTCGCAATTTATGACGAACATTGCGGACATCATTGGTGGTAATATGCTTTCTGAATCGAACCCCGACGAACTGCTTGACGCCCCATATTGGTGTGCTGTAGCGGAAAATGTCCACTGACTGACTGAACAGGTCGTACGTCAGAAGGCGATTGATGGGGTGTAGCTCAAAAAGCGTTTAGCTGGGTGATCGAGAGACAGATCAAAGGTTGTGCCTTTCAGCTTGCGTCAAGTTCTAATGGGGTTCACGTGAGCTTTGCAGTTGGTACCACGTGCGCTGAAAGGTTTATAATAAGAGAAGCAAACACCTACTTAACTCTCATTACTGTAGTTTTGAACTCGAGACGTGCGCAGTGGACAAATAGATAAAAGGCCCTGTCATACTTCACTCCCGACACGTTACAATTTCTGCTGTTATAGCATAAGAAATTGACGTAATGCAAAAGTATGAAGTCTGAAACTAAACTGTTAAACTCAGCATAACTGTCAAAAGCACGCCCAAGGTATCATTTCCGAAAAACATACTCCATGGCTTACGGATTCGAAAATACTGTTCCTAACTACACAAATAAAGCAATTGCAATATCACATTTGCACACAAGTGAATAAAACTGCGAAGGTAGATAGATAGCTGGGAATCATATCATAAAATGTCCCCGAACTATTTATTACGCACTACGTTTTGCGCGGTAACGGTGCTGCGGATACGCCGCAGCCCACCGATCGCGGGAATTTGAATACAGTCTGTTGATCCTCATGAAGGTTGCGTCGGTATGCCGCGCGAAATTAAGTTTCGGTCCGCCGAACCAGCGTACCTCAATCTCAAGAGATGCAAAGATAAACAACAGTTAGGGCGTAAGTTGAACAAGGTATGAAAAAGAGTGCCTAATCATTACTAAGTTGTGCTTCCGGAGTAGCAGAAGTTTCGGTTTTAAGGAGTTGTTATGTAAGGGCACATAATGAGCATCAATAAGGAATGTGTATGCTGTAATCGGCGCTTATTTAGCAGGCTTTACTGGCAGACTCAGTGGTTAGCACATTTGCAAGAAATTTGCAAGCAGTACAAGATGATGTGCTAATGCGGTAGCGTCCGTGGAGTAACAAAGACATGAGTGTGCAAGGAGCATCCAAAATTTCGATTATCTGTCTCTCTAGTGATACGCCTAGTGATATATTATGCTTTAAATGAATGAGTTTAGCTAAAGCCCTTTTAATAGGGGAACGCGTGTTTAAATCTCTTTAGGTAACTTAATAACCGGTTGACTGTAAGTAGGTATACATGTCTGCAAAGGCTTTTGGAATGGTTATCGTCTGACTTCAATCTCAGTTCAGTTCAGTTCAGATTGGACTGGAAGGATTGGAGAAACTCGTGAGTGTTCCAGCCTTTGTGGATCGTTAAATCAGGAATTGATGAATTGCTCAATTATCGATGGATCTAAAACGGAACACTATTATCGCTCCCTGGCCAACCAGTTAATGCCAACGTCTGCTGACCTAGCAGTCCTTGCTATGGCAGTCACCTCAAGTAAGCAAAGGATAGGAAGAGAAATCGAAGGTATAGCATAAGGAAGTGTACTTATATAAGAAAGTACTACCAATGCGTGAAGAACAGTAGAGAAAAGACGATCGAAGTACGGCGATGCGAGTTAGTCGGGAAAAGGGAAATGTTTCGTGTTGCCACCCAAGGGCTTCAAGTTGCCGCTCAGACCCTTTAACTATAGATTCCCTGATGACACCTTCCGGAAGCATGTTCCAACGGTCGATAACTGGGAGTGCTAGCCGGTGTTATGGCCTAATCCGATCGGACCGCGGTTTGTCCAGCTTAAAAGAATGACCGCGTAGAACAGGTCATCTAGCGGGACTAAATAGCCAAGATAAATCTGGACCAACGTTCCCAGTTAAGATACGGTAGGTTAGGATTAGGTCTCCTCTAAGCCTTTGGTAGTGCATGGAATGCATTCCTAAACTAAGTAGACGCTCGTGGTACGTCCGTCCCAGTAAGCCCGCGGCTTACCCAGTACCCACTGGTCAAACCCTATATTGCTCCATTACACTCGGACGATGCGGGGCGGACTAACCTGGACGCGGTATTCCAGATGAGGCCGAACGAAAGCCAAGGACAGCCTTTTTAAATATTCTGCCCGTCAAGACTCCGAAAGAACGTCGTATTATCCTCAACCTGCGAAACGTTTCTGCACACGGCCTTCTTTCAGTTGCCACCAGAGTGTAAAGCCGAAGAGTTAACGAGGTCTGTGTGTATTTGGCTAAATACACGGGGTTCGAACCCACCGATCACTTACTTCGTCGAAGGACAACCCTCTGCAATTCGAAGAACGGAGCACTTTGCTTGATTTATTGGCAGTAACCGTAAAGTATACTAGTCCTAAAGCTTATCCAAAGCTTACTGAATAGCTTCGGATCCCCTGGTGCATCGAAAATGTTCTACAGCTTCAGGTCATCAGCAAATAGTAGCGATGGTACCTCAAGCCACGCGGGTAAGCCATTGACATAGATAGAGATTAGCAGCGGGCCAAAGGCCGTGCCTTGTTGCAAGCCACTGAAGACAGACTGCCTAAACGACAGGCCCCGACCTACCCTTACACATTTGTCTCTACCCTCCAAGAAGGCAGTCACACAACGGAGGGCGCGGCCTACTACCCGGTAGGAGGACAGCTTTTGCGTGAGCCTCAAATTGGGTACCTAGTCAAACGCCTTCGAAAAATCGACGAAAAGCACGTCCAGCATGTAGCCGTTATCCACTGCATTCGCCCGACTTTCGCGGGCCACTGGTATACTCGTCAGACACGAAAATCCCTTCCGCAATCCGTGTTGCACATTGCTAAGTAAATGAATTCTACTCAGATGACTCTCAAATGAATGTCTCACCGGTTTCATTAGGAGTTTGACTACAACACTCGTCAGACTAGCCGGCTAGTAATTTGCAGGCGGACGCCTGTCCCCATTTTTGAAGGTTGGACACATGACAGATTCATTCCATTCGGAAGGCCATGCACAGCTGTCAAGCGATTTCTGAAACGCATTAGCAAGCGGTCCACTTAGTTCCGCAGCCAACACATGTAACCTTTTCGGGTGGATTAAAGCAGGGCCGGTGGCCTTAGAAGGGTTCAGCCCTTCTAACAGCCTACAAACTTCCGTCACCGCTACAAAGGAATTCCGATAGTTCTGAACCCTCTCGGGTCCTGCAAACTTGCTCCACGCCTGTTAAAGAGGTTTCCCTTGAAACGTTGTCGCATATCGCCCAATGAGTAGGCAGGCCTTGTCATAGTCTGTATGCGCTTGAGTACCGTCATCACGCATCAATACTAGAATTGAAAATATAAATAAATAAATAAATAAACTTCTATTCTCGACCATGCGAAACACACCTTTACAGGCATGATCATGTTTAGCTAACAGTGTAATCGACAACGTACAAAAGTACATGTTTGGCATAACAATATATGTAAGTGTATGGGTGTATATGCGTATGTAATTGTGTATGAATGTAGCTTGTGTCTTTGAATGTGCCGCAGCATTTTTGAATGTTTGTTGTCCTCAGGAATGTGAGCATAAGCGATTGATGTCCATGGGTTGGATAGCACTTTCCGGATATCCACGGGCCAGTGACTTTATTTTGTGGAGAGTCACATCCGCCACGTCACAGTGTTGATAAGCAGATATTTGTGGCTTTTTATAGGGAGAACTCTTGCCAGGCGAAAACCCACCACGTCCTGGAACACTGCCGCCGAACTATTTGCTGGAACGGGTTAAACCCGAACCACCCAGCTGGCACCACGAGGAGGTTGTTCGGCTATGTGTTTCAGTATCCGCATTACATTAAACAGGCTACTGAAAGAAGGTACTTGGCAGTAATTAAACTATATTGCCGGTTTCATAAAGTGCCTAGCGGTACTGCTTCATGGTGCAATAGAGCTAACTGACAACTGCAGTATGCTGGCCGCTTTGAAGTATTATAGGTTGCTGGCTCCACAGAAGGTATCACAACAGTGCCACCTTATGCAATGGAGCTGACTAACTGTACATATAAACTGGGTGCCCGTAAGTACTAAATAGCACCACTGCACGTAATATTTCTAAGGGAATGTATTTATGTATATGCAAGGATGATGCATAAGCGGGAGGCCGGTGATTAGCAGAGGATCTCGACTCTACTTAAGTTGTCACAGCCATGCTAACATATGCAATAGAGCTGACTGACTTTTCATATAATCTGGGGCCGTAAGTATTAGATCGTCGCCACTGCACATAATATTTAAAAAGGAATTTATTCATTTTTTATTTAATTATATGCAATATAGCCAAATGACTGCTAATGTAACCTGTGGCCGCTGATTATCAAAGGATCCCAAATCTTCTTAATTTGTCACAGCCATGCTAACATATGCAATAGAGCTGCCTGAGAGCTTATATAATCTGGGAGCCTTAAGTATTAGGTCGTCGCCACTGCACATAATATTTAAAAAAGGAAGTTATTTCTTTATTTGTATGCAATATAGCTAAAGGACTGCTACTTAAGGAGTGCACAAAATATTTCAACGAAAATTTATTTATTTGTTTATTTATTTATTTGCAATATAGCTAAATGACTGGTAATGTAACCTGGTGGTTGGTAATTATCAGAGAAGCCCAACTCTACTTAAGTTGTCACAGCGATGGTAACATTTGCAATAGAGTTGACTGACTGCTCCTATAATCTGGGGCAGTAACTATTAGCTAATCGCCACTCTACTTAATATTTAAAAGGAAATATATATTAATTTAAATGCAAAATAACTAAAGGAATGCTAATGTAACCTGCTGGCCGGTAATTATCAGTGGATCGCGGCACAACTAAAGTTGTCGCAGCAATGCTAACATTTTCTGACCGAGCCACTTCACTTAAAATTTGAAAGGAAAATACGGTTATTTATTTATTTATATGCACGAGAGGTAAATGGCTGCTAACGTAAGCTGATGGCCGGTAATTATTGGACGATCCCAACTCTTCCGAAGATGTCACAGCGATGCCAAGGTATGCAAAAGAGGTCATTGACTATTCACAAAGCTGGCAGCTCGTTAGTGTTAGTGTTTGCTGGCTGCACAGAAGCTGACACAGCAGTGCTTCCATATGCGACAAAAGTGATTATCTACTCTAATAAGCTGGCGGGAGGCAAGTACTAGGTGTTCCCGATTACACTTAAGATATGAAATAAATGTTATCGTAGGCAATGGAGGTAAATGACTGCCCATATGAGCTGGAAAACCGGTAGTGGTTACATTTTGCCGGCTGCACAGAATGTGTCACAGCATAGCCTTTGGTTCATTTAAACTTTCAATCTTCCCCGAACGCTTAACGCCTACAGTGCATTTGTATGTTTAAAACGCCAACATATCCGCTATTGTATTGAAAAATATGGTGAGGGCACCACAACGGTTCTCACGTTATCATGCGATTCATTTTTCGCAATAAATTATGTCCCATGGGACTTCCTTATCTAAGTAATCTTATCTCGTAGTAAACCGTTATTCTATGATCAATAAAGCTACCGGACTACTCACATATACTGGGCGTCAGTTATTCTGAGATGTCGCCGGATAGATGGAATGTGTCACGACCATGCTACCGTATGCAAGGGAGCAAATTGACTGTATACAAAAGCAGGATGCCCTTAATAAATGGATGTTCCCGGTTCTGATTAAGAAGTCCCAGCGATGCTACCATATGCAATAAACTTAAAATACTACTCAGTTTATTTCGCCGCCGTTAAGTATAGTACGCAGCTGGCTCCACCGAATATGTAACAGCAACGTCCTCAATAATATAAGTTGGGGGCGGGTAGTTGTTACATAATCCGGACTGCACTTAAGACGTCACAGGAATGCCACTATATGCTCTAGAGGTAACTGGCTACTCGTTTAACGTGGACGCCAGTAAGTAATAGATGTTCTCGATTGCACTAAATATACCATACCGATGCTGAAATATGGGATATACGTCACTGACTACTCACTTGAGCTGGCCACTCTACAGTGTGAGAGTTTCCTGGCGCCAAGAATGGCGTCAACGCAATGCTAGCATATGCAACTGTACTGACTGACTACTGTACTAAGCTGGCGGCCGGTGCCTATTAGGTGTTCTCGACTCCGCTGACGAGGTAAATGGCATGCTACCATAGGCAATGGCGCTACCGAACTACACATATAATGCTGACCACGGTAATTGTTACATGTTGCTTGCTCCACAAAGTGTGTCACAGCCGTGCAAGCATAGGCAGTGGAGGTACCTAACAATTCACTAAACTGCCTACTAGCAAAGAAAGGGTTTTGCCGGCTCCAACGCATTTGCCGCAGCAATACTTTTCTACAAAATACCAGGATGAGGGTGAATTTTACACGAGGGAAGTGTTGCTCAGGGCCATGCAAAGTGCTCACGCTGTTGTTGAGGATAATATATGATTGTCGCGTCAACACAGTGGATCGCCGAGGGCCGGGCTATATTTCCTGCAATGGCAACAGAAATGGACCATAAATACTGAACGTAACTGCTGAGGGGTTCCATTCTTGCCGCTATCTGCGGACACCTGCGAGGGGTCATGTAAAGACATGTGGATAAGGAATGCGGGGATTATTATGTGTCCACACAAACCACGGAAGGAACATGACTTACCCTTACCTGATTCACTCTATGGTGAAGCCTAGCATACCAAATAAACTAACTGCCACTGAGGAAAAGGCTTTGTTGTCATAAATGACCACGAACGCATAATCGTCGTTCGTAGATCCACGCACTAGGCTGCCATGCGGTATGCTCCAAGCAGTACCCAGCTGCTTTCAAGCAGCGTGGGTTACCACCCGGGGAGCCATGCCACTGCAGCGCCAGAGGGTGGCACTAAAATGGGCCGGTTTGTCGATCTCATTGACATGCATGAAGGGGAATTGGGTTAGAAAATGTGAACTCACATGCAAAAGACGTACGTATAGTGCTTCTGGCCTCCGTTGTAAACGGCACATACTGATGAAGCCACCGGTTGCATTTGCAGCATATCACCAAGTGAACGATGTCTCTGCTGGTTCTCTGTCCATTTTCCGTATCGCCGATGATGCATGCTTTTTCGTTCTTGTATGCAGGTTGTATATGCACTGCTCTGGCGGGTTTATTCCTCGTTCTGCACACCGCGGAGGTGACAGTCGGCATGCGTTTGTATTGCAGAGGTTGCGTTTCAGTAGACATTTGCGGGGCTTCCATTACCCTAAGCGAAAGCTAATGCTTCCTTTTTATTGCCTTGGGCCGGTGACGCTGTGGCCTGGCGACTGCATCGTGCACGTTGTCAGGAAGGCCATTTCTAATTGACACCAGTCTCTGCCTACGAAGCAAGGTATTCATGTTGCTTTGGTAGAAATGCTCCGCCTCGGGGAAAGCCAGGATTAAGGTCCATATCGCAAGTGCGTCGTTGATGCACTTGAAGCTCCACAAGGTAGAGCGACCAACCTGGTTAGAAGATGGTTGCATCTTTCCTACCAACCCACTCTGTAGTTCCCGGGCTTGTGCCTTTGTGAATGACGCCGTCAGCAAAAAATTTAATCATAGCTTACCTAAAACTGACAAAAGCAACCCATCAAGGTCGCTATCTCTTTCAACCAAGCCAAAATACCAACCTGAGAAACCATCGTAACAACCTGGCCATACAGTTAAGTCGACTTAGTTGTCAACGAAAAGTTGTTTCCTTTCGTGTGTTTCGTGTCAGAAATGCTCCTCCGACTCACTTTATCCTTGCCTCTGCATTAACTTTTTTCAACATAGTCCTAAAGGAAGATTTTCAAACTTGTTCAAATGGAAGGGCGAAATAACCTAAACATAACCAGGTGCTTAACGGACCTGTCCGCAACGTGGCGGCGAGGATACATGCAGAAGTGCCTGGATGTACCTTAACTTAAGTAACATGGCCCATCTGTCGAATGAAGCAACACAAGTGAATGATGTCCTTCGCATTTTTCTTTCTCATGCATTTACTAAACTGTATCGGCACCTTATGCTATTTCGTGTGTGCACATCTTCTCGCTTTGAAAAGGTCGTTAGAAACAAGTACATTTAAATTAATAGACTTAAAATAACGAGGTACATTTTCTATGCTCATCTGCTTTTAATTTTTGCTGCAACCACCCTAAGTGACTTGTGAAAAACAATATCTGTATTTGCGATAAATTATTATTCCTTGTTCATCATTGTTTATGTTCCCTAACATTCCTATGTAAAATTCTGGGCAATGTTTTGAGCCACTTGTTTTGCCAAAGCTCACCAATGCCGTTTAACGTACGTAAGCTTAGAATGTTTCTGTGGTTTTGTCAGCCAGTTGTTCCTGTCCGTAATGGAGCGCTCATTTTCATGAAGAATAAAAGTAGGTAGTTGTTTATTAACACCAAACGTGCTCGCAGTTGACTACCGTAATCCTCTTGCTTCCTAGGACGCCCCTTTCATATATTCTGCGTTCTATATTTTCCCTCCATTTTGCTCCGTTCACCTAGCCAGTGGATAATGTCTAACTCAAAAGACGTTACACTATGTGTAGACCTGTATATATTTAGCAACGTTAACTTGCCCCCTGAAGATGCTAAGCAAACTTCCCTAAATAACGAAACATGTGGTATATTATTGGTGGCCTTTTGCTTAGTTTACTAATCGTAAAAACTTATACTACTCACAGACCAAAATTTACCATCTCCCTTTGAACATCAGGAGGACAGATACTTCGGTCCATTGGGATGGGACGCCTAAGTGAACCAATCTGCAACGTCAGCACAGACACTGTGTGCTTACTAGCAATATTTCGTAAACGGGGTGTGCCTAAAAGGGAACGTTGTTAGAAGTGATTCACTGCATAATGGTG
>OX104063.1:276816647-276855841 GCA_944474145.2 Dicrocoelium dendriticum
CACAATAAAGCGGATAGCAGGATCGGTACGCTTTAGAACCAATATGCGAATATAAGGCTAACCTCCGATAATTGGCGAACACCAAAAGTAACGCTAGGAATAATTTATTAATGAGGCGAAACGCTATCTAGTGCTTAAAATAAGGCACCGGAAGAATGCTAGCTAGGGAAAGGTGTGGTCGCGTGAGCGGAGAGCAAAGATGGCCGCGGAGCCGATGAGCGTCGCGCCGTTTTTAAGGCGGATGCTATGTTGACTCAAACAAACGCGAGCAACGTTCAAACAGGCGAGCGGCTAATTTGCTATGTACATCGAGAAAATATAATTTTGTGATTATGTAATATTTTACGCAGCATGCGGCAACCAAACAGGGGAATATCCAGGTCACTATAACGTCTTCCGCAGCAGACGACAAGTAACTCCGGTGACGTATTCCCACCGATGCAAACCGAATCTCATATTTTCTCCCAGCCATTAGACCGATCTGACTCTAATGACGAGGAAATTGCGCTACCTCGCAGCAGAATAGCAGCAATGAAGGCTTCGAATCAGCGGGTGCCACGGTCAAATGCTGACCACGTTTTGGCTACCGTTCATTGCGGCTCGTCTGTGCCTGCACCGAGTACGTCACGTTCGGCACGAAAGCGCCATCTTTTCCTTGAAAGTTCTTAGTCAGATAATGTCAAGCCCGTCGAAGAAGTATGTTGGTATCACCGCCGATACGGTGGGAGAGCTAGACGTTGTGGGGCACCATGCATTAGGCACGACCCAGGGAAAACGAATAGCCCGCATACTAGCACTACAAACGTCTCATGCAATAACCAAGCAAACCGACTGTTTTGGGTTAAGGATCGACGTTCTTCCATCAGCTTCCTCATCGACACGGGAGCGGAATTCAGCGTCATCCCAGCGACCGCTAGCGACAAGCACTCGGAGCCTAGGTACAATTTGCGTGCAGCCAACGGTTCTCTGATAGCTTCATTCGGTCAGCGCATGATGAACCTACCCCATTTGAGGCTCGCGCATAAGCTGTCCTCCTACGGGGTATCTGGCCGCGCACTTCATTGGGTGACTGCCTTCTTGGAGGGTAGAGAACAATGTGTACGGGTAGCCCGGGGTCTATCATTTAGGCAATCTGTCCTCAGCTGCGTGCCGCAGGGTTCGGTCCTTGGACCGCTGTTGTTCTCTATCTATGTGAATGACCTACCCACGGAGCATGAGGTACCATCGCTGCTATTTGCTGATGACCTGAAGCTGTGGGACATTGTTTATGTTCCTGGGGGTTCAGAAGCTATTCAGCGAGCATTGGATAAGCTTTGGGACTGGTCTACTCCGGCGACAATTGGAAGAAGGCCGCAAGCAGAGGTCTCCGCATGTTGTGGTTAATCCGACGTTCTTTCGGAGTCTTGACGGGCGGCATCTTTACGAGGCTGTTCTCGGCTTTCGTTCGCCCTCATCTGGAATACTGCGTCCAGGCTTGTCCGCCCTGCCTCGTCCGGGACAAAATGGAGCTGGAGAGGGTTTTACGAGTGGGTACTAGGTTAGTCGAGGGATTACGGGGACGGACGTACCCCGAGCGTCTACTTAGTTTGGAAATGCATTCCATGCACTACCAAAGGCTTAGAGGAGACCTAATCCTAACCTACCGCATCTTGACTGGGAATGTTGGTCCAGATTTATCTTGGCTATTCAGTCCCGCTAGATTGTCTGTTCTACCCGGTCATCCGTTGAAGATGGACAAACCGCGGTCCGATCGGATTAGGGCGGAAATCCGGCTGTCACGCCGAGTTATCGACCGCTGGAACATGCTTCCGGAAAGTGTTATCAGGGAATATACTGTTAAGGGGTTTGAGCGGCAACTTGACGCTCTTGGGTGGCAACACGAAACCTTTCCATTTTCCTGAGTAACTCGCATCTTCGTACTTCGATTTTCTTTTCTTTACTTTCCTTCACGTATTGGTATTATTTTCTTATTTAAGTGCACTTCCCTATTCTGTACCTTCGATTTTTCTTCCTATTTTTTGCTTATTTCACGTGACTGCCAAAGCAGGGACTGCTAGGGCAGGAAACGTTGGCATTAACTGGTTGGCCAGGGTGCGATACGGGTGTTTCCGTTTTAGATCCATCAATAACTGAACACTGCATCAATTCCTGGCTCAGCGATCCACTCAAGATGGAACACTCGCGGGATTTTCCTATCGTTCCAGTCCCCATCTAAACTTAACTGAACTGAACCTAGACCTCAATCTTTGCCGAGATTTTCATTGGGTCTTCATGGTTGCGTCTGTACCCTTCGCAATTATCGGTAACGACTTCCTCCGACATTTTAGGTTGCTTGTTGATGCTGGTCGCCACAGACTTTTAGACGAACGTACGAAACTAGGTGTTGATGGTGTCCTTTCAGATGCTTCGGTAACCAGCTTTGTATTTCGGATCGCAGACGCACCGTCCGACTACTTGAGCCTCCTCTCCGAATACCCGCGACTGGTTCGACCGGCTGCAGAGCTTCCACCAGTCACGACAGAGGTCGCTCACCACAAAGTTGCGCGCGGCCAACCAGTTAGTGCACGACCAAGACGGCTTGCTCCAGACAAATTACGGGCAGCACGAGCCGAATTTGACCACTTGCTTGAACTTGGTATCGTCAGACCGTCCAACAGCCCATGGGCGTCGCCTCTGCACATGGTCCCGAAGAAGGTTGTGAGGGACTGGCGCCCTTGCGGCGACTATCGATCCTTGAATACGGTAACCACGCCTGATCGCTATCCGATCCCACACATAGTGGATCGCACCGCCAGTCTGGCGGGTAAAAATATCTTCAGCAAAATCGACTTGGTACGCGCATACAACCAAATTCCGGTAGCCGAGGCGGACATCGCTAAAACTGCCGTGACGACTCTATTTGGTTTGTTCGAGTTTCTGCGCATGCCATTTGGCCTAAAGAACGCCGCGCAAACTTTTCAGCGTTTCATCGACCAAGGTTGTCACCGTTTAGACTTCGCTTACGCGCATCTTGACGACATTTTAATCGCAAGCTCTCCACAAGAAGAGCACATAAGCCACGTACGAACACTTTTGCTCGTTTATCTCAACACGGGGTGAAGATCAACGCAGAAAAGTGTGCGTTTGGTGTCGAATCAGTCAATTTCCTGGGCCATCGTATCTCTTCTGCAGACATCGTGCCCCTGCAGGATAAAATTCAAGCCATCATCGACTACCCCGAGCCTCATTCTTTTAATCAACTCAGGCGTTTTGATGGCCTTGTCAACTATTACCGACGATTTATACCCAACTGCGCCTCGCTGATGCAACCCCTTACAGATCTTCTCTGAAGGAAACTCAAGAAGTTTGATTTTCCTGCCGCAGCACGCGCTGCTTTTAAGTCGTTGAAATAGGCTATCGCCAACATAGCTTCTATAGCGCACCGCGATCCGGCTGCCCCACGGTCCCTCAGTACTGACACCTCGGACGTGGCAGTCGGCGCTGTTTTACAGCAACGAGCAGCCAAAACGTGGCAACCCTTAGCGTTTCTCTCCAAACGCCTACAACCTACCGAATCTCGCTACAGCACGTTCAGTAGAGAACTACTTGCCGTATATCTAGCGATACGTCACTTTCGACATGTCCTAGAAGGCCGTTCCTTTGTCGTCTTCACCGACCACAAACCCTGACTAACGTGCTCGGCTCGACTACCGACCGATACTCTCCTAGAGAGTCGCGCCACCTTGACTATATCGCTCAGTTTACGACTGATTTACGGCATGTGTTAGGTGTGCACAACGCCGTTGTCGATGCACTTTCCTGCATTCAAGCTATCTCCGCTGACGCCGAAACTGCTATAGACTTGGCAGCCATAGCCACAGCACAGCTCAACGATCCCGAGGTTGATCTACTACGCAGATCTCCCTCACCAGATATACGACCCGTTCCGCTGACATCCTTAGACGGAACGATACTCTGCGATTTATCTCTGAGCACGCCGCGCCCAGTCGTCCCACGCGAGTTTCGGCAGACCGTGTTCGACGCGTTACACGGCTTGTCCCATCCAGGCGTTCGTGCTGCGGTTAAACTCGTAACCGCACGAATCGTTTGGCGCAATGTTAATCGGGACGTCCGTACCTGGGCAGCTGCTTGCCTTCCTTGTCAACGCGCGAAGGTGCACAAGCACACGAGAAGCCCATTAGGCACTTTTCCGACGCCAGACGCACGCTTTCATCACGTGCACATCGACCTCGTAGGTCCTCTACCGCCTTCCAAAGGCTCAGTATATCTATTGACCTGCATCGATCGATTTACTAGGTGGCCTGAGGCCGACCCTATCCCAAATTGCTCCTCGGAAACTGTAGCGAAAGCTTTTATGGAGCGCTGGGTAGCTCAATAAGGCTGTCCCGCCATCGTGACCACCGATTGAGGGGCACATTTCTTGTCGACATTTTCATGTTGCTTAAGGATTTAGGCTGTCGCCACATCCAGACGACGGCCTAGCATCCGGCAGCTAACGGCATGGATTAGCGTTTTCACCGCCAGTTGAAGGCAGCGCTAATTGCGCAAGCAGATCCTTCATGGTCTGATACGCTTCCACTCGTTCTCCTAGGCTTAAGAAACACAGTTAAGACAGACTTTGACACCACACCAGCGCAGCTAGTCTACGGTTGCACGCTGTGGTTGCCCGGACAGCTGGTAGCACCAGCCCCACGTACTTCCACTTTTGACTACGAAAGTTACACTGACCGATTGGCTCACCAGATGCGTGAGCTACGTCCACCCGCTCCTCGAGCGCAGAAGACACCAGTGTACGTGTTCGAAAATTGTCCACATGTTCACACGTCCTTCTTCGCGCAGAGGGTGTTCAACAGCCTCTTCAGTCGTCGTACATAGGACCCTTCAAGGTGCTGCATCGTGCGAGTAAGGCGTACAATATTGACCGCGGTGGTCGACACGAAGTCGTCACCATCGACCGTCTGAAACCCGCCTTTATGGAAGAAACTACCTCGCCTACTTCGTCTAGTAGTGCCTCGTGCGACGTCACAACTCACCGTACCAGTTTTCCTCATGTTAATGAAGTCCAACCAGACCACGATCACGGTCTGCAAGCTTCAGCAGTCCCGACGTCACCCGAACCTAGTCCGCCGCCTCTCACGACCAATCGCCGTGGTCGGGAGATACGTAAGCCTGTTCGCTTCTCCGACTATGTACAGTGTAAATACTTTTAACTTTGTAGATATTGTATATATTTGCCTCATTTTTGGTCGATTAACGTTTTGAAAACAAACAAAAATAGCAAAAACCACCGAAAAACCATTTTCGAAAAAAGTATTCAAAAACCAAAAAATATTTAAACACGCAGCTCATTCGTTTGTTCCTTTTGGCGTTTTCTGCGCGTGTTTTTCTATTTTCTCGTCTTTACATGCCCCAACCCTCCCCTTCGCTCGACCGGCCCACACGAGGAATGTTTTCGAGGACCCTGACGCGAACACTGGTCGCTTCTCCGCGGGACGAAGATCGCTTCTTCGCGGGACGAGGATCGCTTCTTCGCAGGACACGGATCGCTTCTCCGCGAGGCGAGGGTCTCTTCTCCGCGAGACGATGGTCGCTTCTCCGTGGGTCCATGGTCATTTTCTTCGTGGGACGTGGGTCGTTTTGGCGCGGGGCGGGGTGCCGCAAAGGAGAGATCACTCCCAAGCGCACCGTTTGGCAGCAGCGGAGGTTGAGGTCCTGTCTGCCTTTTCCGGGGCTGGCCAGTTTTTTGTAGTCCGACAAGCCCACTCCAACAGCTTGCCGAAATGCATCCTGCCCTGCATTCAATAAATAACAAATCATAAACGGCACAGCGGACTCCGACTACCGACGAACCCCCATTTACAAGAACGTACGCCCATGTTTTCTCGGCACGACTTTGCCTTACGAACTTCTTCTCAACAATTCTTTTCAATTTTGAAGGCTTTCTATGTTCAGCCTTCTAGGGGTGAGCTCTGTAGCGCCCAAAATGATAACTCTTATCTTGCGTGTACAATTTACTTGTTGACCGATTGTACATTAATCCTTCTTGTTTTAAGCTTACAGCCTGCTCGACACACAACTGTCTTGTAAGTCCCCGCGCTCACGTGTACGCCCTTGCCTCGCTTCATCCGTCCGCTTCTTGTTGTAGCCCATGGCATACAGTCCGCTGTGTCCGACTCCAATTGCCTTCTGATATCTGCGCTTAATTCCGCGCATCGTCTCGGACTAGTATTAACTAGTCCTATAAGGGTTACAAAGCACAAGTCGCGCTTACTGCCGCGATTTATTTGCATCTGCCTGCCGTTAGCAGTACTATTCAGGAGGTCCACCCCTTCACTTACCTTATACCATCCACGTAAGTCTATGGTACTCCACCCTTTAATCCGGCTTTCGTAGCTCATCCAGTTTATATACCTCCCCTGTGTCTGATGGTATCCGTAATATCACTTTCCTCTTGTAAAGCGTGTCTTGGTATTTATGTACCTGTATTCTCCTTTTACGAGACTGTCTCAGCAAAGTGAAAATGTGTGCGCTTTTGCCAGTCATCAACATCAATCTGCCATTACACTTAGTGCATCTTTCCATTGCAGGTACCCGTTGCGGCAGTTCCGCAGTCAACTTCCCCCACGTGTTTCAATGGTCCACAAACCACTTCTCCGTGTTCCCGATCCGTGGGTGACCAGCCATGAAGCAGCTCACCCACGAGGTCGGGAATATTTGTGAATGGTTTAAACATCCTATGACTGCATTGTGTCTACTTCCCTTCGTGCCTCAGTGGATACGTCGAAGTCATTGAAACTGCATGCAATACCACAGGTTAGTAACGTATTGTGAACATGGCATTGCTATTTGCGGCGTGCTTTTGTTCCATCAACCGCCGTTACCGTTTGTCACCGTAACACTATGACACGCATAAGTTTACTTCCAACGACTAATTGCCGCGTACTCATCTCTTCGTTCAGGAATGATGCTTCTAGTCGGCAACATTTTGTTTGCTATCATAAGTTATTACTCAGAGACGCACTGATGTTAGCAGTGATACGCAATAGCAGAGGAGAGTAAGAGAGATGGAGCGTAAGCGGTAGTACTAGTTATGCGGTGTCCAAAGCGGCGTGGGTGCGTAGATGCGTACCATCCGGACTCTAGTACTGGGACATCATGGGTTACGTATATGCGCTTCTCCGGCGTAACTTGGTTTCATTTGTATCATCTGTACCTACTTTGTGTACGTTCATTCATTATCCCGATATCCTTGCTAATAAACTGACATCCTAGGCCAATTTGAGGAATAGTTTTGCCAAATGGCCTTATGCGTTTTTTAATTAATGTTATTTCGTGTTGTTTTTTGTAATCATTACCTGCGATTTCAAAACTAATACGTCGCTGAGCTACTGAGGCGACGACGGGTCGTGGAGATAACGTAGACAGAACCGGCGCAGCGTTTGTACGTACGCTGCGACCCTTGATAATCTGCGCGACGGCCGATGCAGGATAAATTTTATGTTTGAAGAAAATGTCGTGGTTGTATGTTCGCTGAGATACTGCCAGGGCGCCCAGACATCGAGAGGTGGAATATAAGGGTCCTCATCCAAAGCCTTTGACTAAAAAGCCTGTCCGCAAGGCAGCGTGGTGGTGGCAATGCTTTAGTTGTGCAGAAATGGACGCCGTCCTATTTCATACCCCCAACTCGGAGGACCAGGGGACTGAGTTTGTCTGATCTCTCACTATTGACCAACCTGGTAGGAGTTGCTTTAAAGGTGCCCGGAGGCATCACGAACTATAGCTCAATGGGTCCATGAGGCAGGCAAACCGTCGCACCATGTTAAAGTCCAGTCTCGTTGCGACGGTCCTTTCGACGTGCAAATATATGTATTGTGCGTCACGTTTCGCGGTACCTGTTTCCTTACGCGTTACAGCAACCTACCTGAATGGTCGTATCGTTTCAAGAGCCATGACCCCATTCACGTCAGTCGTAAGTCATTGCTACAACAATGGCCTTAAACAGCATGCCCACCTTACATACACCTGTATCCTTCCTAGGTGCAACTTATTACAGCTTTCAAGGGCATTTAAAAATAAACGCCATCGGCGTCCACTAACAATTTCTCAGTGTTCATGTTTTTGGGTAAAGAGCCATTTACCAACTCACCGGATATATCCCAGGAGAACATGTTCTTGACTTGGAGTATGCAGACGATATTGCCCCTCACCTGTTACAGCTCCCAGAGGTGCCAAGCAGTGCTGCACAGATTAGCACTGCCTGTCAGCCGCTTCGGCCTTTGCGGTGTTACGCACGCCAGCCCACTAACTTCCACAGCGTATGTATGTTTGCGGGTATTTCCTTCATGTATTGCGGCACAGTAGCGGAGGTGTTTTCTCACCTCCAACTGACGTGTATACTGATGATGATGATGCCTGCGTGATGCATCAATCATATGTATCCACCGGTTACATTGGTTTTCCGTGCTAACTTTTCTTTGGACGGCCACAGTTATATGCGCCAACCATCACCTTCTGACGTAACCATGCGAAAGCGCATCTTACTCACAGGTACCATATACTTTCTATGCTCATCCATGTTTCACAGGCACATTCATATGCGCTGCCCGTTGCTTCCACTCCAACTACCCATTTCAGTTTCATCTTTATCCGGTTAACCGTACCTTCCGGCAACCGGCAACCGTCAGTTCCCATACGCAAAACAGGTAATTCAGCACTAACATCAAGCATACACGCCGCACCTCTTCATCGCTGATGCTTTGTGAAGTATCCACAAACCATTACTCAGTGTTCCCTCTTTATGGGTAAAGAGCCGTTTAGCAGCTCCCTCGCGAGGTGTGGAATATTTGTGATTGGTTTACACAGCATATGTCCCTGGCGCATCAGTTTGTCAGGGTGCGCTTTAAATAAGCCTTTAATTTTTCCCCTACAAAGCATAACGTCATAGTTTATGTTTGACGCATTGAGACTTTCCATACAGGCGTAACGGAGAACCATTCACATTTGCCAGCTTAGAAGCATCAACGTCAATGAAACGCGGTGCCATACCACAGGTTAGTGCCCAATTGTGCACATTGTAGTCACAATTCACGCGTGCATTATTCCCCCATACAGAATTCCACTTCACCACTGTTACACAAGCACAGGCCTAAAGTTTTCTGCAGCGACTCATTTAAGCATATATATATATATATATATGTTGTTTCCGTCAAGTTCCCCGGTACATCATTCGGTAACGGTAACATCTACCACCTCAACGTGCGTTTGCTTGCAACAGCCATGACGGCGTACATGTCAGCCGCAATGCAAGGTTACAAAGGCAGCATTAACAAACATGCCGACGGTACATGCAAATGGACACCAGCCAACTGACAAAACCAGCTGTTCTGAATGCGTATCGAAGTACGCTAACATGCGAGTTGAGCAAGCGCTCACAGGAGACAATTGATGGTCACTGGTCACATGTGCGCCAGACCTTAATAGCGGCAGGCAAATCCTCATGTGGTATGTCTAATAGACAACATGGACATTGGGTCTCTTCGCAGTCTTTAGAACTTATAGATGCTCGCCGGCAAATCCCGGCTGGAAGCGAGCACAATGAAACTCGCAAAGAGCTCCGGGCAAAACTCCGTGCTAGCCTGAAGAGAGACCGCGAATCTTGGTGGTCTCATCGTGCGTCAGAGATGGAAGTGGCCGCTGCCCTTGGCAACCATCGTAAGTTATTCCGTCTGATACGGGAAACGGGCAGCAGGAGGCCTGGTGTTAGTGAAACTATACGTGATGAGAATGGACAGCCTATCCACAATTTGTCAAAACGTCTGGAGCGTTAGGCTGAGCATTTTGAAAAGCAATTTAATCGGCAAGAATTGTTCGATTCGCCGGTCACTGATCGCCCCGCTCCGTGGGCTGTCCGTTTGGATCCACCCTCTCGCTCAGAAGTCGAACGTGAGATCGGACTGTTGAAGTTGAACAAGGCCGCGGGACCAGATGATCTTCCTCCAGCTCTCTTCAAATTTGGAGGCTCTGCTCTTGTTGATGCTTGGCATGAATTACTAGTGAAACTGTGGGAGCAGGAAACTGTCCCAACCGACTGGAGCCGCTCCGTTATTGTTCCCATCTTCAAAGGCGGCTCGCACTCGGAATGCGGCAACCATAGAGGAATCAGTCTGATCTCCATCGCCTCCAAATTACTCGCGTCCACAATTCTCCACAGACTGACTGGCGCTTGTGAAAGCCAGATTCGTGAGGAGCAAGCCGGGTTTCGTCGTGGTCGTGGCTGCATCGACCACGTCTTTACCTTGCGTCAGTTGTTTGAGCACCGTCACACATATTAGCGGCCCACCGTAGTCGTGTTCCTCGACATCAAAGATGCCTTCGATTCGGTTGATCGATGTGCCCTTTGGAATGGTCTACTCAGGAAAGGTGTGCCCGAGAAATATGTAAATATTATCCAAGCATTATATGCGCGTAGCACGGGCAGAGTAAGGGCTTACAGCAGGCTGTCGCCACCCTTCAATATCTCCAGCGGTGTGAGACAAGGATGCCCGCTGTCACCTTTCCTATTCAACTTCGCTATTGACGAAGTCATGGAGATTGCATTTACAGGACATGCTTTGGAAGGTGTGGAGCTACTCCCAGGAGTACGACTTCTTGATTTAGAGTATGCAGATGACATTGCCCTTATCTGTGACAGCTCCCAGACGTGTCAAGCAGCGCTGGACAGATTAGCACTGGCTGTCAGTCGCTTCGGACTTTGCTTTGCACCACCGAAGTGCAAAGCGTTCTTCCAGGATTGGCAGGGTTCGCCCCCTGTGCTGATCCTTGGTGGGGATCAGCTAGAAGTCGTTCAAAAATTCAATTACCTGGGAAGTTGTATCAGCGCCCTTGGGATCGAAGACGAGATCACGATCCGCATAGCGAAAGCTCGAAGTGCTTTGGCTAACCTTCGCTACCTATGGCGACGGCGCGACATTACTCTCGCCCTGAAGGGTTGAGTGTACAATGCAGCGGTACGTTCGACCTTACTCTGCGGTTGCGAAACCTGGCCCCTAAGATTGGCGGACATGAAGAGGCTACTTACGTTCGACCATCGGTGCCTTCGCAGTTTGGCTCACATCTGGTGGGAACACCGCGTGAGTAACGAGCGTGTTCGACGCCTTGTTTACGGCCTAGGAAAATGGAATGAACCGCTCAGCACCGTCATTTCACTCACCAGGCTCCGATGGCTGGGCCACGTGTTGCGCATGCCAGCCCATCGACTCCCTCGACGTGCGTTGTTTGCTCAACGGGGATGTGGGTAGAAGAAGAGGAGAGTTGACCAAGCGATGACTTGGTCCAGAGGAATGAAGGCCCTCACTTCGGAGCTGGCCTCAGTTGGAGCTATACGGCTCCCTGGTTGAGGTACAAAAGACGGGGAACACGTTTGGCTGGATGCACTTGCTGATATGGCAAGGAGCCGACCTCCGTGGCGTTCCTGCTTTGAGTTTCCTTGTCCCTCCCCATTCCTTTAGCCTCCCCCTCCATCTACGATCTTATTTCGTAGGGTAAAACGTAATTAAGTTTTTCTTTTTGCCTAGTAGCTGGCTGGTAGCTTACCGGAACGATGCGTATCCGTTGCTGGTAGCTCTGCTGGCATTCAACTGTCGTATTTATTTTTCCTTTATGTATTGTATGTATGTATTTCCTTTATGTATTGCGGTACAATAGCGGAGGTGTTTTACCATCTCTAGCTGACATGTATAATGATGATGATGATGATGAACCCTTTCTAAGTGCCACTTATTCCTGGGTTCAAAGTGTCGTCACATGCCACATCAGTCGGCGTTCATATCTCCAGTTCCCCAGGAATCCCCGTAGGCAAGCACTGATCTAGGTCTCAGGAAACATTGGATTTGTACAAATACATCTGCGGCTTGCTTGAGGGGAAGGTTTACATAGGAGTCATGTTCGTGCAACCGTCGACGACATGCATATACCTTTTCACGAATACGCCTTTCACGGGTGCCAGTGAGTCTGTGAAGAATGACAGAGGCAAACAGGTTTGAGGCGATGTACCTAAGACTACTTCCGCTCTGGCTGGCGCGTTAACATTCTGAGCCTCCTTTGCAAAGCCGTATGGGACAGAGCGGCTGCAATCGGTCAGGTCTTCTATCCGCTCTAACAGTTTGATAAGCAACTGCTGTTAACCATTCACAACACTACGTCCCCCATTTCAAATCTGGCTTCCGGATTATCATCAGGTCACGCGGCTTCATTTAAGTCACCCAGTGTCATTTCACTTCGCACTTATGAGGGAGAGGGTGGATGCAAGTGGTTAGCCACGGAAGCAGGCCGATCATTGGCCGGCGAGCAAAGTAAGCATTCCGGCCGATACACTTGTTTTTGAAACAGATCACCCAAACGCTCTAATGTTTCGAATTACTTGTACATAGGCTGTAAAACCCACATCAATTACAGTTGTGGTTGCACCACGTCTCTCAGTTACCGTAAGTTATCCGCAAGGTTAAGATATGTAACAGCATGAATACAACCCAAAGGCCGTTGGTGAGTGCTAAAATGGATTCTTCGCTTACCCGTGTTGCATAGTCTTAGCGTTGCCGCTTTTCCACTACATCAAACTGGGTCCCTCTTCCCCAATTGCCAACTTCCTTACTGTAGTATCGCACTCAGTTTCCCCCACATTTCCGCAGGTAAACTGGGTTACTTATGATAACTTCTTCTTCTGAGGTACGATCCAATTAAAATTCATCCGCCAGCAATTAACAGTACATCCCATCTACCCCGCAACGTCAGGTACCCTATTGCAAAAAGGCAAGTGCATACTAAACCTTAGATTATGCCCGGTCACTCCGTTTTAGGTACATGTTTAAGTATCCACAAACCGTTTCGCAGAGTACTTGCTTCCTGGGTAACCAACCTTCTAGCACCTCACCCGCGAGGTAGGGCAGATGTGCAGTCGCTTTCAACTTCATATGTCACCGAAGCATCAAACAACGGTGCTACATTTATCAAACCCTCTCAATTTTCCCAATCTGAATAATAACCGCAACGTGTACGTTTGACGCAATGACGCTTGTGGCACACGCCTCCCGGAGTACATTTCCACCCACCAACGTGGAAGCATACAGGTCCATGAAATGGATTGCAATAGGAAAGGTTAGCAACCTCTTATGAACGTTACCCTCTCACTCGCTGCGTGCATTTTTCCCCATAGGCTGTTCCGCTTTACCACTGGTATACACCGACGGACATTTCGTTGCGAGGTGCTAAGCCAACAGGAATAATTTGAAAGGTTTTCATATGCCTAGGTAAATATACTGACTGCATACAAAAAGGCATAAGCTGTTGCCCTATGCTGCAATTTATATATATATATATATATATATACACATATGTATATATATGGTTGGCGGCATCCGGTTTCGGATTTGCCTGTCAATGTGGCAAGCCACAGCACGCCTGCGCCTACAGAGGGACCATGGATGGCTTGCGCTGCACCACCCACAGCTACATCCACACACCCCATATCCAGTGTAAACCCGAAGGAATAAGACCGGGAGGCATGCGGATGGGAATCACGTTGTATCAACGGAGCCAGTCCACACTCTTTCACAGGCAAACGCATGCACACTGTATTTGGGAATCAAGCGCACACAAGGCGGTGGCTGGACCGTAGTCCGCTCCACACGGACTGCATGGAACCACTCTTTGATCATAACACGGCCACAAGGACCGTGCACCTTGTCCCCTCCAGCAACGACCAATTGTCTCCTGGAGCCAGTATGGACGAAGTAGTGGGTAATAGACAGGTAGGCACCTTGTCCACCTGCACATTAAGCGCAACCACACCGGGGATATCAAACAACAGCCAAACACTTGAGAGATAGAGAGAGAGAAAGAAAAAGAGCAAACTCGAGTAATGCATAAGTAAACGGTGATATAAACCTTAATTAAGTAGCAAATGTAATAAGTTTGTTACAAACAAATCCTTGATAAGTGCACGAGGTCAGGAAGTATAGTTCACGGAATGCCCCAAACACAAAAATGTTATGGATATCGAATACAGTTGGCTTAGGCGATGTGTGCAAGTTAATGTAACATAGTACACGTAGATATTTATATGAGAAAGAGAAGCATTAAGGTAAAAGCTGCAAACCCACCACATTAAATAAAGAGACTTAGCATACAAGCACGCAGTTAGTAAATCGAATTCAGCGTGACTACAAACGCTGCGCCGGCTCGTCGTAATTCTCTGCAAGATCCGTCGTCGCTTCTGTAGTGGCCCCAAAGGGCCTAGCTCATGGCCCACTAGACACCAGACATTTATATGAGAGAATAAGGCATTAGGACAGAACCGAAACCCACCACCTGAAATGAAGATACTTAGCATGCAAGCACGCAGTTAGTAAATCGAATTCAGCGTGCCTACAAACGCTGTGCCGGTGATGCCTACGTTCACTGCGGGACCCGTCGTCGCTTCGGCAGGGGTCCCGAGTGACCTCTCTCGTGGCTCACTGGGCCTGCCTGACTAATGCACTCGCGACCGTATGTTCTACAGCACCATGCGCTCGATGTCGATGGAGGACAGTACATCGGTGCTTGCTGCTTCCGCACTTGCCGCTTCTTCTCTGCATGCATGAGGGATTTCTCCCGCACTTCAGTATATATATACATATGTGTATGTATGTATATATATATATAATTATGGCAATTTAGGGCAGCAGCTTTGCCTTATTGTATGCAGTCAAGATATTTATCCGGGCATTTGAAGACCTTCCAAATTATTCCTGTTTGTTTAGCACCTCGTAACGAAATCGACCTACCAGCAGAGGGGTTACATAAGTAAATATTCCCATTCCTTAACACCAATAATAAATTAAAACCGGTGCATACTCTTTTCAAATTACCCATTTATGAACACATCAACGCGGGAATGGAAAATGCCCGCTATGGGTAAATGGTTGTCAACATTGGATACCTTATTCTGTATGTTGTCAACGACGCACATGGTGTTGCGTATGTCATAGTATTTACTCCTTTTGACTAAATTAAGTTTAGCAAAATATATTCCCGTACTGATTACCTTCAAAGCGTCGCCACCAACAGTCACAGCGACGCACCATGTATTTAAAAGAAACCCAAATGAAGGTGCCCTGGAGGCATGTGGATGGTGCAGGTTTCATGGATAGATCCTGCCCACAGTTTCGCAAAGGTGAACAAGAGTAATTTGTGTTACGTGGATGAAATCACACGGTATGCGCATGCAGAGCGGTGCTGCGCTCTATGCGTTTGGCATGGAAGCAATGTTGGAGGCTGACAGGGGCATCATGCCGGTGGGACCATTCCCCTCAAGCAGGAACCATATATCGGTGTACGCAATCTGAAGTGCCCGTAACTGCGTATAAACTGGGGTAAGTGTATGCATGATTCTGAAATGTATTTGTGCGTTAATACCCACATATATCTATCTATATATCTAACCATATATAAGGCGGGAGAGCCTATGGTGCGCTGAGGCTGGTGGTGGCTAGATACTGACTGATGGTCTACCCATTGCGGCTACTGTTGTGTCATTTGCTCATGTCCTTGGCGCCTCCTCGTGGCGACCGCTGGGTGAGACGGGTTTTGCCCTTCTCCCTGCTAAGATCCAGGACACCAATCCGCGTGAGTCAGTGAACTGACCATGTGCTAGACCCGCTGCCTTTCGGGTGTTCATTTAATCGAAGGCATTGGCTGAGGACCCGAGTCGTTCTCCTGTCAGGATTGGGCACCCTGGCAGTATCCTAGTCCATCCTCTGCGAAGGTAAGGAGGTGGTCGATGGCTCACTTCGCGTAAAACCTAGCCATGGAAGAGAACAAGTTTACGGGTTATAATCTCACAGCTCGATTGGCGTAGAGCACGAGGGCCACGTATTGTCTCTGACGGGGGGAGGACACCTCCGGGAGTCCAATGGTTTGCTACTGCCCGCCTCAAGCCAGGCAACCCCTGGTCAAATTGGTGCAAACCCGCCAAAAACCCACATGCGTCTGGCCGTGGTCGCAGGCTCGTATCCAATTACGACCGCAAAACATATGATAATTGTTCCAGAACCTCAAAGGCTGCGTGTGACGGCAGTAAAGCAGATCCCAATCTGTCTCTGCAATCACATTCCCGAGCTGGATCTGCTCTCCACTGCATTGTGGATCAGGCTATTGAGCCAAAGGCTTCGGGTGGAGTCCCTCAAGCAAACCTCCAAAGCACAACGACCACCTCGCGTGCGACTGCCCACCAATGCAATCGTTTGCTTGCGCGCAAAGCACTCAGCATCGGGTGCTGGAACGTGCGCTCACTACCGGACCGGAACTCCAGCGAGCGCCCGGAGCGACGCACTGCACTGGTCGCAATGGAGCTGGCGCGCTATCACATCGATATTGCGGTGCTCAGCGAAACTCGGCTCGCTGAGCAAGGTAAGTTACATGAAGCAGGTGCTGGCTACACATTCTACTGGGCGTGGAACGCCGCCTCAGCAACACGTGAACATGGGGTCGGATTTGCAATATCCGATCGCCTCCATGGCCAGCTGGTGGGTGAACCAACGGGCATCAGCGCTCGACTGATGACTGTTCGCTTACGACTCGGAAGAGGTAAGTTTGCTACTTTTATAAGCACGTATGGTCCGGCTATGTGTTATCCTGATGACACGCGTGATCAGTTCTACACTGAGCTATCCTCCGTGATACGGTCTGTGCAGAGGAGCGACCGACTATTTCTGCTGGGTGATTTCAGCACGCGCATTAGGCGTGATGCATCACTGTGGAAAGATGCTATTGGTGCGCATGGCATTGGTTCAGCGAATGCGAACGGTGACAGGCTGCTCTTACTGTGTGCCACTCACGGCCTGACGATCACGAACACTCGGTTTGCACTGAGCGCGAGGGATATAGCAACTTGGACGCATCCACGGAGTGGTCACGCTCACCTACTCGACTATGTCATAGTACGTCAGCGTGATATGCGTGACGTGCGCATGACACGTGTACAGCGTGGAGCGGAGTGTGGCACTGCTCACAAATTGGTTCGGACCAAACTGTACATATATTTTCTTAAATCTGTGTATTGTACTTTCGCCGTGAATCGGCGTAAATTAAACATTTTCTCCTTCAGTACTGTGGCGAAACTTACTGAGCTGGAAAAGGCGATGGCTACACGCCTGTGGGGTGATGTGGACTGCATAGCCACAGCGACCGGTCTGTGTCACCACATTCGCAACCAGGTGACAGCTGTTGTCCAAGAGACCATCGGGCGCGCAAACTGTAAACGGCCTGATTGGTTTGATGACAACAATGTGACGATTAGCGCATTGGTGTCAGAGAAGAATGCAGCATTTGCTGAACATGTGGCAGACCCCAGTGACTTGGGGAAGAGTAGTCAGTTTCGCAAACTTCGACGGCGACTGATCCGAGAGCTCCGTCGCATTAAAATGCATGGTGGACGGAGAAGGCGAAGCAGATGGAATGCTACGCCGAACGCCGCCAACACAAGGTTTTTTCTTTGACTCCTTGAAGGCGGTGTATGGACCGAGATTGGAGCCTCTGAGGACACTGATCGATGGTAGTTCAGGCGCTACCTGCACACAGACTGCAGACATAATGCAGATCTGACGGAAACACTTTGACTGTCTCTTGAACAACTGTTCAGAGATCGACTGGCCTACATTGAACGGCCTCAAGCAGCACGATGTAAAGGCGAATCTGGCGGATACGCCGACACTGGATGATACGCAGAGAGCACTTGCTCAGCTGCGAAACTGCAAATGTGCCGGAGGTGACGGGATCCCACCTGAAGTATTGAAACACGGTGGAAACGCGTTGTTAACTGCGCTGCAGCACTTGGTGCGTGGCGTGTGGATTGAGGAGGAGGTGCCTCCTAAGTTGAAGGATGAACTTGTGCTACCACTGTACAAGAGCAAAGTAGCAAGCAATGTTGCACGAATTATCGTGACATCAACTTGTTGAGTTGTGTGGGCATGGTGATTGCCCGAATCCTGCTCAACCGCCTCCTGAGTCGTGTAGTGGAACCTAACGTGACGGAAGAGCAATGTGGATTCCGTTCGGGTCGCAGCGCTGTACGTTTGGTGTTTGCGGCTCGTCAGTTGCAAGAGAAGTGCAGAGAACGACACCAGCCATTGTACTCGCTTTTTGTTTATTTCACCAAGGCATTTGATACAATGAACCGCGAGGCATTGTGGCTGGTGTTGGGTAAGTTTGGTTGCCCGCGTAAGTTTGTAAGTTTAATTGGATGTCTGCACAGTGGTATGCGAGCGAGGGTGCAGCTGAGTGGAGAGACCTCGGATGACTTTGCAGTTGTCTCTTGTGGAAACTAAGGCTGTGTCTTAGCTCCTGCCCTGTTTAAAATATATCTACATGCAATGTTGTCTTGTGCTTTTGATGCGGCTTGTGCTTACGGTGGTCGTGTGGAACACCGTATTGATGGTGGGTTGCTGAACATCCGTCGTTTCGGTGCGAGAACTCTAGTCTGTGAGACAACTATCCGTATGTTGCTGTTTGTTGACGACTGTGCGTTGTTTTCACACAGCGCGGATGATTTGCAGCACATGACTAGTGCTCTGGCTTTGACAGCGGCCAAATTCGGGCTCACCATCAACACAAGCAAAACTGTCTGTCTCTTTCAGCCTTCACCGGAGGTGCAATCTTTAATGTTGCTGCAAATCAGCATTGGTCCTGAAGTATTGGAAACCACCTCCCGCTTCTGCTACCTTGGGAGTGTGATTTCGACTGATCAGCAGCTACACGTTGAGTCGCGCATTCGCGTGTCGAAGGCGGCAGCGGCATTCCGGAAGTTTGAGTACCGAGTGTAGAACAACTATCGGCTTAGCATTGGCACGAAGCTGATGGTGTACAAATCCATGGTACTGTCCGTTCTTCTATAAGGCAGTGAAGCGTAGACAATGTACCGTCGGGATTCGCGATATCTCGAGCGGTTCCATCAGCTGTGTCTGCGACGAATTTTGCGGATCGGCTGGGGCGCCAGAGTTGCAGACACGGAAGTTTTGCGCCGAAGTGGGATGTATGCAGTGGACGGCATACTTTTACTGCGACACATGAGATGGCTTGGTCATTTGAGCCGTATGGATTCGGAGCTTATACCGAAACAGCTTTTATACGGTCAGCTGAGTATAGGGAAGCGGCATGCTGGGAAACCAAAGTTACGTTACCAGGACATGATTAAAGTGAGTCACACACGTTCTTATCTCGACTGCAGGTCATGGGAATCAAAGGCGGTTTATCGTGGTGCATGGCGCGATCTAAGCACGAAGGCAGTTGCTGAAGTGCGGGAGAAAGCCCTCATGCATGCAGAGAAGAAGCGGCAAGTGCGGAAGCAGCAAGCACCGATGTACTGTCCTCCATCGACATCGTGCGCATGGTGCTGTAGAACATACGGTCGCGAGTGCCTTGGTCAGGCAGGCCTAGTGAGCCATGATAGAGGTCACTCGAGACCACTGCCGAAGCGACGATGGGTCCCGCAGTGAACGTAGGCAGCACCGGCGCAGCGTTTGTAGGCACGCTGAATTCGATTTACTAACTGCGTGCTTGTATGCTAAGTCTCTTTATTTAATGTGGTGGGTTTGCAGCTTTTACCTTAATGCTTCTCTTTCTCATATAAATATCTACGTGTACTCTATTACATTAACTTGCACACATCGCCTAAGCCAACTGTATTCGATATCCATAACATTTTTGTGTTTGGGGCATTCCGTGAACTATACTTCCTGACCTCGTGCACTTATCAAGGATTTGTTTGTAACAAACTTATTACATTTGCTACTTAATTAAGGTTTATATCACCGTTTACTTATGCATTACTCGAGTTTGCTCTTTTTCTTTCTCTCTCTCTATCTCTCAAGTGTTTGGCTGTTGTTTGATATCCCCGGTGTGGTTGCGCTTAATGTGCAGGTGGACAAGGTGCCTACCTGTCTATTACCCACTACCTCGTCCATACTGGCTCCAGGAGACAATTGGTCGTTGCTGGAGGGGACAAGGTGCACGGTCCTTGTGGCCGTGTTATGATCAAAGAGTGGTTCCATGCAGTCCGTGTGGAGCGGACTACGGTCCAGCCACCGCCTTGTGTGCGCTTGATTCCCAAATACAGTGTGCATGCGTTTGCCTGTGAAAGAGTGTGGACTGGCTCCGTTGATACAACGTGATTCCCATCCGCATGCCTCCCGGTCTTATTCCTTCGGGTTTACACTGGATATGGGGTGTGTGGATGTAGCTGTGGGTGGTGCAGCGCAAGCCATCCATGGTCCCTCTGTAGGCGCAGGCGTGCTGTGGCTTGCCACATTGACAGGCAAATCCGAAACCGGATGCCGCCAACTATATCTATCTAAGTATAGGAATTTGCAAGCAACTGCGTTAATATTCAAAATATGTGTTAAGGATGTATATATATTTGTATATATTTATAAGCATATATTTTTATATATATATGCATATATATATAGATATATACATAGCGGCATATATATTGCATATATATATATATATATATATATATACGTTTTGCTTATGCATACATGAACCGATATGTGTATCTAATCTTGCATATGTACATACGTACATATCAAAAGTTACATGGCGCAGCATACAAAACTATGCTAATAGATATATATATGTACATATATATTTACAAGCCTATTTTTTTATGCCGTTTCATGTACCTTTTGAAATATACGTAGGTACATATGCATGATTAGATACATATATCTGTTCATGTATGCAAATGCATAACGTATATATATATATATATATATTTATTTGTATACTGCTCTTTATATATATTTATATATGTATATATATGTACATAAAGACATTTATATACACTTATAAATATACATAAATCTGTATACATCTGTGTGTACTGACATTTAATATTAACGCAGGTGCTTGCAAATATATTTACTTATATAGATATATGTGTGTATTAACACACATATACATTTCAAGATCAGGCATAAAATTACTTAAGTTTATACGCAATTTACATTTTTATCTGGCAAAATAAACACGTTCCGCATGACCCTTACTAGCCTAACACTTCGAAACAAACGAATCCAAGAAAAAAAAGGCGTTTCCATAATTACGTATATTCTTTCACTGAAACCAATTATTAATCCTAATTACCTCATGATCATTTCCAAGTACGCGTTTACAGATGCTGCATAACGGTAACATAATATATCTGTTATCCTACACTCCTTATTAACTTTGAACTTCTCATTCCGTATTTCCTCAACTATGCACATAATGATGCCTTCGTCATCAAAGTTACTCCTTTCGCAATTCTTACCATTTATTCATTTACATCGACTTGCAGGATACCTTCAAGACATCCACAGTAAGTTCTACACCCATTATTTACGCATTTCCATTCATTAGGAATAAACTAGGTACATGCGTTGCTTAGAATATAGCATTTCATGTCCTCCGTGAACATTATTTGTGCAATAAAGATTCCGTGCAGCTTTCTCAACCTTATATCGCCTCCATTGTAAAGAGTGATTTCCGTTTACAATAGACGTTTAGCTGCAATTTCAATACCTGCAACATTTCAAAGCAATATGTTATCAGAAACAACGTCACAATTGTTGAACGCAATTTCCGCGTATTTTCATCTGTTGATTTTCCGCCACCATCTTGACCATCCTTTTTTCACTAAAAATGTTAAATGTAAAATGTTAACGCATCATAGCCCATGTACTAATATTAAAAGATTAGATTAATTTATGCTACCCTTCCATAGTACTAGGGAGGCAGATTATTCATGCCCCAAATGGAATGTACCAGTTGGCCCCACAGAAACTTAAATTTAACCGCGTTAGTGCAATCAAATGGTCCCCATTTCTTGGTTGACGTGGTTTAAAATGGCGCCCGACCGCGTGCGTGGTGTTCAAGGTAAACCCAAAGCGCATCTTGGGGCCGCAGCGAACGTTGTTGACTTATTAGTCATTATTTCTGACTAACTAATCACTTTGAACTTTACAAGCCCTTTCCAATGTCTCCACGCGATGCACACTCTCATGCAATAAATTTGATGGTATAATACCAACTCCACAGTCCACCCTGGTTTCTGACCAGCTCTAACGTCGTGGCCATTTTACATCAATTATACTTCGCTCGAGTTGGTCTTGCAAACCACGACTTAGTCATTATCTTTAATGCATTAATGTGCATGCAGCCGCGGAGGGCCTTTTAGAAACACAGGTTAACACATTTTACTTAACCTTTCAGCGCTAATCAGTAGTCGATTACACGTTCCGGTTACATTCTCCTTTTATATAAAGGCTAAGGTTGCGCTTGAACTCCTCTTTCGTTGAGGAAAGCAGATCACTGCAGTTCGCCCCTGGCTAACTTCATCCGCCAACATCTTTTCAAATCTTTTGAAATGTGGTCCGCTGTGCCCCATTTCCTTTCCACTCTGCCCTTTGCGCTTATTTACATGCAGCATCATGGACTATTACCTACTAATGCTGCAGTATTCATTAGCAATAAAACGGATTTATATATTAACTTATTGCCCAAATCATGTCCATAGTGTGGATTTGTTTGCGCATTTAAAATTGGGTTTTGAACTCACCAATTCTGAACGTGACTAAAATGAAGCAACAGAATTGCAGGTACTGCATGCATTATATGACATTATGAAAGCCAGTGAGCTGAGGTATGCCGCCCGCTTTTATTCGAATGACCAGCTTAAAGATGGCAGGCTGTTCTACTTTTTAACGTTGTCTTCCATAGAGAGTTATTGGCTCGCAAAATATGAAAGTTCAAAAATCGCTCAAAGTGCTTTTCACCAGTAAAGAGTGGCATTCCATCCACGTAACAGTCGTACAGCTTATGTTAATATAACTTATTCAAAGACAAGATGGGCGTCAGTGGATTCCGCCTTCTTTGTAAATAGAATAAATAAATAAATAACGTAAATAGCAACCATGGCAGACGTACTCTGTTTGCAGCGCAACCGTCAAACTAACATCATTAAAGCAGATTGACATCCACCTTGCCGCACATCTAAAAGCCCCAGTAAACGGAGAAATCGGTCTAGCCCCATGCAAAGTGTTACGACAGATGGCCCTAATGACTTGAAATGCTAGCAGCAGTTTTTTCACAGACCCGAGTTATTTCACTTGCTCCTAAGTCCAATTGTTATATAAATCTTAGTAAAACCTCTACTTGTTCTTTCGACCTGATGAAGCTCTTGCGTCAAGCACTATACTTAGTAAAAAGGCAAGTTCATAAAAATTCAAATTCTGTTCGAAAACTTTGTAAAAGGATTGCTTGGTTTCCGGCAGCGCGTGGCACTTCTCTCAAGGTTCACTTCACATGAAACAAACAGGTATTTTTGATTACTGAGCAAAAGTATATCAACTTAAACAATAACATAAAAACTTTCTGCCCATTTCCGCTTTACTAGAAGGTGTACTCTCCAATAATGACGCAGATCAACCTTAATGCTGAAGTGTGAAAAGCCACTTCCGGCTTCTGCTACCTGGGGTGTATGATGGAGACTGACCAGCAGCTGCAGAGTTTGCAGTGTTTCCGCGTCTCGAAGGCAGCGTAATGTTCAGGAATCTAGAGTACCGAGTGTGGAACAACCATCAGCTTACCACTGACACGAAGCAGATGGTGTACAAATCCGTCGCGCTGTCCGTTCTGTTTTCCCACAGTGCAACGTAGACGATGTACTGGCGGGATGTGCGATATGTCGAGCGGTTCTACCAACTGTGTTTGCGACGGATGCCGCGCATTGTTTGGAGCCGCAGAATTGCGGACACCGAAGTTTTGCGTCAAAGTAAAATGTATACAGTGGACTATATAATTTTGCTTAGACAACTGAGGTGGCTCGGTCGTGGGGGCCGTATAGGTCTGATGCAGATACAGAAACCCCTATTATATGGTCAGCTGAGTATTGGGAAGCGGCACTGGGGGAGACCAAATTTACATTACCAAGACATAATGATACTGAGCTTTTCACTTTCTAATCTTGATTGAATATCATCGGAAGCAAAGGTGGCGATCGGCCTGCGTGGAGCGATATGATCACCAAAGCATTTGCCGAATTGCGTGAGGAAGACCTCAAACGCGCAGAAAAGAAGTGTCGAGTACAGCAGCGGCAACAACCATTGGGTTGTACTCATTCGACTTCGAGTGCATGTTGCTGCACCAAATGCGGTCGCTATTGCCTGAGTCAGACAGGCTAGTGAGCCATGAGCGACGCCACTCGGGACCACTACTGATGCGAGGACGGGTCCTGCAGAGAATGTAGGCAGTATCAGCGCAGCGTTTGTAGTTAAGTTGCATCCAGTTTACCAACCGCATACTCGCATGAAAGGTTTCTTTATTTCAGGTGGTAGGTTCGCAACTTTGTCCTAATGGTTTTCTCTCATACTAATGTCAATATGAACTATCTTCTCTAAACTAGCACACGTCGCTTAACCTTATTCTAGTTAGCCAATAATCTTTGTGCCTTTGTGGCGTTAAAATAAAATATATTCGCTGACCCACTGCACCTTTCGCAGATTCGTTCATAATCAATTTACGTTTTTGCACATTTAGTGAAATGTTTTACCGCCTTATCTGTATGCATTTTCCGATTTACCTTCTTTAGCTTGTCGCTTTAAGGGATTGACAGTTGCTTGATATTTCTGGTGTGACTGCGCTTGTTGTGCATGTCTACATGGTGCCTGCCTGACTATTAATCAACATCTCATCCATACTGGTTCCAGGCGACAGCTGAACTTTGCTGATGGTTAAGTGGTGTACGGTAATTGTGACCTTCCTAGGCTCAAACAGTGGTTCCACGCATGGCTGTGTGGATAGGACTACAGACCAAACACCGCATTATGTGCGCTTGTTTTCCAAATACAGCGTGCTTGTGTTTGCCTGTGAAGGAACGTGGGCCGGCTCTGTTGATAAATCGTGACGCCCATTTGCGTGCCTCCTGGTCTTATTCCTTCAGGTTTACACTGGTTATGGGTGTGTGGTTGGAGCTGCGGTTACTGTAGCCTAAGAAACCCATGGTCCATCTGTAGGTACCGGCGTCCTGGGGCTGTCCCAGCGAAGGCCACAGTGACAGGCACATTCAAAAACGGGTGCCGCCAACCATGTATGTGTACCTGGGCATGGTGAGTCATCTTGTGAATCCTGACTGCTTTTGGGTTATTATCTGCTGCGTTTAGCATCCTATGAAGGGATCAAAGGAACGCTTCGTACAGGATGACGTTAGTGTAGTGGGCAAAGACTGCCAGGATGAGAAGTAGCAGTGGCATTTTTATGTAAAAGTCACATCCGCCATTAGTCCGTGTTCCTAAACCAACCTTTAACGCTTTTTAGCTAGAGAAAGCACGGTACGCGAAAATCCGGCGCCCGTAACACTTTCGCTAACTAATTCGCTGGAATGGGATTAACACCTTGGTGTTCGGCTAGCCAGTCTTATAGCATTTGGATTTCATTTCATGTTGGTCACCACCGTCCGTGACAGTGAAAGCTAGGTGGCGGTATATCCGTTAGCTTGCAACTTGTGTAGTCCAGTCAACGTCTACATGGCTCAGTAGCTTAAGCTGCTAGCTAATTGGCATCTGTCTGTAGCGGTCATGGGTTCGATCCTCCTTCCATGGCCGAGGGAATGCGCATCACTGATGAGCTCCAATTGTGTGAAACACGTTTGGTGTTTTTCCGGACTAGGCCTTACTATGTAGGTTGTGAACTACTGGGAAGTAAGCGTTGTTAGAATACCGATATGCTGGTGTATTCGACTTGGCGAAGGACATCTCACCATTATGCAGTGAATCACTTCTAACAACGTTCCATTTTAGGCCCACCCTGTTTACGAAATATTGCTAGTAAGCACATAGTATCTGTGCTGACATTGCAGATTGGTTCACTCAGGCGTCCCATCCCAATGGACCGAAGTATCTGTTTTCCTGATGTTCAAAGGGAGATGGTAAATGTTGGTTTGTGCGTAATGTAGGTTTCTACGATTAGTAAACTAAGCAACAAGCCACCAATAATATACCACCTGTTTCGTTATTTAGGGAAGTTTGCTTAGCATCTTCAGGGAGCGAGTTAGCGTTGCTAAATATATACAGGTCTACACATAGTGTAACGTCTTTTGAGTTAGACATTATCCACTAGATAGGTGAACGGAGCAAAATGGAGGGAAAATATAGAACGCAGAATAAATGAAGGGGCGTTCTAGGAAGCAAGAGGATTGCGGTAGTCAACTGCCAGCACGTTTTGTGTAAATAAACAACTAATTACTTTTATTCTTCATGAAAACGAGCGCTCCATTACGGACAGGAACAACTGGCTGACAAAACCACCAAAACACTCTACGCTTACGTACGTTACACGGCATGGGTGAGCTTTGGCAAAACAAGTGGCTCAAAACATTGCGTAGAATTTTCCATAGGAATGTTAGGGAACATGAACAATGATGAACAACGAATAATAATTTAGCGCAAATACAGATATTGTTTTTGCCAAGTCCCTAAGGGTGGTTGCAGCAAAAATTAAAAGCAGATGAGCATAGAAAATGTACCTCGTTATTTTAAGTCTACCAATTTAAATGCACTAGTTTCTAACGATCTTTTCAATGCGAGAAGATGTGCACACACAAAATAGCATAAGGTGCCTATACAGTTTAATAACGGCATGAGAAAGAAAAAGCAAAGGACATCACTCACTTGTGTTGCTTCATTCGACAGATGGGCTATGTTACTTAAGTTAAGATACATCCAGGCACTTCTGCATGTATCCTCACCGCCACGTTGCGGACAGGGCCGTTAAGCACATGGTTATGTTTAGTTATTTCGCCCTTCCATTTGAACAAGTTTGATTGTCTTCCATTAGGGCTTTGTTGAAAAAAGTTAATGCAGAGGCAAGGATAAAGTGAGTCGGAAGAGCATTTCTGACACGAAACACGCCAAAGGAAACAACTTTTCGTTGACAACTAAGTCGACTTTAATGCATGGCCAGGTTGTTACGATGGCTTCTCAGGTTGGTATTTTGGCTTGGATGAAAGAGATAGCGACCTCGATGGGTTGCTTTTGTCAGTATTAGGCGAACTATGATTAAATATTCTCGCTGACGGCGTCATTCACAAAGGCACAAGCTCGGGAACAACAGACTATGTTGGTAGGAAAGATGCAACCATCTTCTAACCAAGTTGGTCGCTCTACCTTGTGGAGCTTCAAGTGAATCAACGACGCACTTGCGATATGGACCTTGATCCTGGCTTTCCCTGAGGCGAAGCATTTCTACCAAAGCAACATGAATACCTTGCTTCGTAAGCAGAGACTGGTGTCAATTAGAAATGGCCTTCCTGACAACGTGCACGATGCAGTCGCCAGGCCACAGCGTCACTGGCCCAAAACAACAAAAAGGAAGCATTTGCTTTCGCTTAGGGTACTGGAAGCCCCGCAAATGTCTACTGAAACGCACCCTCTGCAATACAAACGCATGCCGACTGTCACCTACGCGGTGTGCAAAACAAGGAATAAACCCGCCAGAGCAGGGCATATACAACCTGAAAACAAGAACGAAAAAGCATGCATCATCAACGATACGGAAAATGGACAGAGAACCAGCAGAGACATCGTTCACTTGGTGATGTGCTGCAAATGCAACCGGTGGCTTCATCAGTATGTGCCGTTTACAACGGAGGCCAGAAGCACTATACGTACGTCTTTTGCATGTAAGTTCACATTTTCTAACCCAATTCCCCTTCATGCATGTCAATGAGATCGACAAACCGGCCCATTTTAGTGCCGCCCTCTGGCGCTGCAGTGGCATGGCTCCCCGGGTGGTAACCCACGCTGCCTGAAAGCCGCTGGGTACTGCTTGGAGCATACCGCATGGCAGCCTAGTGCGTGGATCTACGAACGACGATTATGCGTTCGTGGTCATTTATGACAACGAAGCCTTTTCCTCAGTGGCGGTTAGTTTATTTGGTATGCTAGGCTTCGCCATAGAGTGAATCAGGTAAGGGTAAGTCATGTTCCTTTCGTGGTATGTATGGACACATAATAATCCTCGCATTCCTTATCCACATGTCTTTACATGACCCCTCGCAGGTGTCCGCAGATAGCGGCAAGAATGGAACCCCTCAGCAGTTACGTTCAGTATTTATTGTCCATTTCTGTTGCTATTGCAGGAAATATAGCCCAGACCTCGGCGATCCACTGTGTTGACGCGACAAACATATATTATCCTCAACAACAGCGTGAGCACTTTGCATGGCCCTGAGCAACACTTCCCTCGTGTAAAATTCACCCTCATCCTGGTATTATGTAGAAAAGTATTGCTGAGGCAAATGCGTTGGAGCCGGCGAAAGCCTTTCTTTGCTAGTAGGCAGTTTAGTGAGTAGTTAGGTACCTCCACTGCCTATGCTTGCGCGGCTGTGACACAATCTGTGAAGCAAGCAACATGTAACAATTACCGTGGTCAGCGTTATATGTGTAGTTTGGTAGCGCAATTGCCTATGGTAGCATGCATTTTACCTCGTCAGCGGAGTCGAGAACACCTAATAGGCACCGGCCGCCAGTTTATTACAGTAGTCAGTCAGTACAGTTGCATATGCTAGCATTGCGGTGACGCCTTTCTTGGCGCCAGGAAACTCTCACACTTTAGAGTGGCCAGCTCATGTGAGTAGTCAGTGACGTATATCCCATATTTCAGCATCGGTATGGTATAATAAGTGCAATCGAGAACATCTATTACTTACTGGCGTCCACGTTAAACGAGTAGCCAGTTACCTCTATAGCATATAGTGGCATTCCTGTGACGTCTTAAGTGCAGTCCGGCTTATGTAACAACTGCCCGCCGCCAGCTTATATTATTGAGGACATTGCTGTTACATATTCGGTGGAGCCAGCTGCGTACTATACTTAACGGCGGCGAACAAAACTGAGTAGTATTTTAAGTTTATTGCATATGGTAGCATCGCTGGGAATTCTTAATCAGAACCGGGAACATCCATTGATTAATGGCATCCTGCTTCTGTATACAGTCAATTTGCTCCCTTGCATACGGTAGCATGGTCGTGACGCGTTCCATCTAGCCGGCGACATCTCAGAATAACTGACGCCCAGTGTACGTGAGTAGTCCGGTAACTTTATTGATTATAGAATAACGGTTTACTACGAGTTAAGATTACTTGGATAAGGAAGTCCCGTGGGATATAAATTATTGCGAAAAATGAATCGCATGATAACGTGAGAAGCGTTGTGGTGCCCTCATTATAGTTTTCAATACAATAGCGGATATGTTGGCGTTTTAAACATACAAATGCACTGTAGGCCTTAAGCGTTCGGGGAAGATTGAAAGTTTAAATGAACCAAAGGCTATGCTGTGACACATTCTGTGCAGCCGGCAAAATGTAACCGCTACCGGTGTCCAGCTCATATGGACAGTCATTTACCTCCACTGCGTACGATAACATTTATTTCATATCTTAAGTGTAATCGGGAACACCTAGTACTTGCTGCCTGCCAGCTTATTAGAGTGGACAATCACTTTCGTCGCATATGGAAGCACTGTTGTGTCAGCTTCTGTGCAGCCAGCAAACACTAACACTTCCGACCGGCCAGCTTTGTGAATAGTCAGTGATCTCTTTTGCATATCTTAGCATCGCTGTGACATCTTCGGAAGAGTTGGGATCGTCCAATAATTACCGGCCACCAGCTTACGTTAGCAGCCATTTACCTCCCTTGCATATAAATAAATAAATAAATAACCATATTCCCCTTTAAAATATTAAGTGAAGTGGCTCGCTCAGCAAATGTTAGCATTGCTGCGACAACTTTAGTTGTGCTGCGATCCACTGATAATTGCCGGCCAGCAGGTTACATTAGCATTCCTTTAGTTATATTGCATATAAATTATTATATATTTCCTTTTAAATATTAAGTAGAGTGGCGATGAGCTAATAGTTACTGCCCCAGATTATAGGAGCAGTCAGTCAACTCTATTGCATATGTTACCATCGCTGTGACAACTTAAGTAGAGTTGGGATTCTCTGATAATTACCGGCCACCAGGTTACATTAGCAGTCATTTAGCTAAATTGGAAATAAATAAATAAACAAATAAATAAATTTTCTTTGAAATATTTTGTGCAGTTTTTAAGTAGCAGTTCTTTAGCTATACTGCATATAAATAAAGAAATAAATTCCATTATTAAATATTATGTGTAGTGGCGACGATCTAATACTTAAGGCTCCCAGATTATATAAGCTCTCAGGCAGCTCTATTGCATATGTTAGCAGGGCTGTGACAACTTAAGTAGATTAGGGATCCTTTGATAATTAGCGGCCACAGGGTACATTAGCAGTCCTTTAGCTATATTGCATATAATTAAATAAAAAATGAATAAATTTCTTTTTAAATATTATGTGAGTGGCAACGATCTAATACTTACGGCCCCAGATTATATGAGCAGTCAGTCAGTTCTATTGCATATGTTAGCATCGCTGTGACAACTTAAGTAGAGTCGAGATCCTCTGCTAATCACCGGCCACCAGCTTATGCATCAGCCTTGCATATACATAAATACATTCCCTTAGAAATTTTACGTGCAGTGGTGCTATTTATTACTTACGGGCACCCAGTTTATATGTGCAGTTAGTCAGCTCCATTGCATAAGGTAGCATTGTTGTGATACCTTCTGTGGAGCCAGCAACCTATAATACTTCAAGTCGGCCAGCATATTGCAGTTGTCAGTTAGCTCTATTGCACATTGAAGCAGCACCGTTAGGCACTATATGAAACCGGCAATATATTTTAATTACTACCAACTACCTTCTTTTAGTAGCCTGTTTTATGTAATCGGATACTGAACCACATAGCCGAACAACCTCCTCGTGGTGCCAGCTGGGTGGTTCGGGTTTAACCCGTTCCAGTAAATAGTTCGGCGGCAGTGTTCCAGGACGTGGTGGGTTTTCGCCTGGCAAGCGTTCTCCCTATAAAAAGCCACAAATGTCTGCTTATCAACACTGTGACGTGGCGGATGTGACTCTCCACAAAATAAAGTCACTGGCCCGTGAATATCCGGAAAGTGCTATCCAACCCAAGGACATCAATCGCTTATGCTCACATTCCTGACGACAACAAACATTCAAAAATGCTGCGGCACATTCAAAGACACAAGCTACATTCATACGCAATTACATACGCATATACACCCATACACTTACATATATTGTTATGCCAAACATGTACTTTTGAACGTTGTTGATTACACTGTTAGCTAAACATGATCATGCCTGTAAAGGTGTGTCTCGCATGGTCGAGAATAAAAGTTTATTTATTTATTTAATTATTTATATTTTCAATTTTAGTATCGATGCGTGATGACGGTACTCAAGCGCATACAGACTATGACAAGGCCTGCCTACTCATTGGGCGATATGCGACAACGTTTTAAGGGAAACCTCTTTGACAGGCGTGGAGCAGGTTTGCAGGACCCGGGAGGGTTCAGAACTATCTGAATTTGTTGTAGCGGAGACGGAAGTTTGTAGGCTGTTAGAAGGGCTGAACCCTTCTAAGGCCACCGGCCCTGATTTAATTCAGCTGAAAAGATTCCATGTGTTGGCTGCGGAACTAAGTGGACCGCTCGCTAATGTGTTTCAGAAATCGCTTGACAGCTGTGCATGGCCTTCCGAATGGAATGAAGCTGTCATCTGTCCCACCCTCAAAAATGGGGACAGGCGTCTGTCTGCAAATTACTGACCGGTTAGTCTGACGAGTGTGGTAGTCAAACTCCTAATGAAACTGGTGAGACATTCATTAGAGAGTCATCTGTGTAGAATTTATTTACTTAGCAACGTACAACACGGATTGCTGAAGGGATTTTCGTGTCTGACGAGTATACCTGGGGCCCGCGAAAGTCGGGCGAATGCAGTGGATAACGGCCACGTGCTGGACGTGCTTTTCGTTGATTTTTCGAAGGCGTTTCACTAGGTACCCAAGTTGAGGCTCACGCAAAAGCTGTCCTCCTAGCAGGTATTTTGCCGCGCCCTCCGTTGTGTGACTGCCTTCTTGGAAGGTAGAGACAAATGTGTAGGGGTCGGTCGAGGCCTGTCGTTTAGGCAGTCTGTCTTCAGTGCCTGCAGCAAGGCACGGTCCTTGGACCGCCGCGATTCTCTATCTATGTCAACGGCTTACCCGCGTAGCTTGAGGTACCATCGCTACTATTTGCTAATGACCTGAAGCTGTAGAACATTGTCCATGCACCAGGGAAACCGAAGCTATTCAGTGTGCTTTGGATAAGCTTCGGGACTAGTATACTTTACGGTTACTGCCAATAAATCAAGCAAAGTGCTCCGGGCTTCAAATTGCAGATAACTGTAGTCCGAGGAAGTGCGTAATCGGCGGGGTCGAACCCCGTGTACCTCGCCAGATTGTCCTAGGTTTCGTACATTCTTCGGCTTTTACCTCCCAAGACAACCGGAAGAAGGCCGTATGCAGAACTTTCCGCATGTTGTGGTTAATTCGACGTTCTTTCGGAGCATTGACGGGCAGAATTTTTAAGAGGGCTGTTCTTGGCTTTCGTTCGGCCTCATCTGGAATACTGCGTCCAGGTTAGTCCGCCCTGCATTGTCCGGGTCTAATGGAGCAAGAGAGGGTTTGACCAGTGGGTACTGGGTTAGCCGCGGGCGACTGGGACGGACGTACCACGAGCGTCTACTTAGTTTGGGAACGCATTCCATGCACTACCAAAGGCTTAGAGGAGACCTAATCCTGACCTACCGTATCTTAACTGGGCACGTTGGTCCAGGTTTATCTTGGCTATTTAGTCCAGCTAGATGATCTGTTCTACGCGGTCATTCTTTGAAGCTCGACAAATCGCGGTCCGATCGGATTAGGCCGTAACCCCGGCTAGCACGCCCAGTTATCGACTGCTGGAACATGCTTCCGGAAGGTGTCATCAGGGATTCTACAGTTTAGGGGTCTGAGCGGCAACTTGACGCCCTTGGGTAGCACACGAAACATTCCCTTTTTCTGACTAACTCGCATCGCCGTACTTCGATCGTCGTTTCTCTACTTTTCTTCACGCATTGGTATTACTTTCTTATTTAAGTGCACTTCCTTATTCTATACCTTCGGTTTCTCTTCCTATCCTTTGCTTACTTGACGTGACTGCCATAGCAAGGACTGCTAGGTCAGCAGACGTTGGCATTAACTGGTTGGCCAGGGTGCGATAATAGCGTTCCGTTTAGATCCATCGCTAATTGAGCAATTCATCAATCTTGGTTTAACGATCCACTCAAGATGGGAGACTCACTGGATTCTCCAATCCTTCCAGTCCCATCTGAACTAAACTAACTTGTAAACCAATATTAATGTATTGAACTAAGTAACAAGTGGGGTTTGTGAGTTTCGTAGCAGTAGACACATCATCGCAACCACATTTAAGTTACTTCTTTAACAGCGAAGAGTTTGTAAAATCACAGGAAACTCATGCAGTATTAGGGTACCTATGATTTCAGAAGGAGTTGAATACAAATCGGTTTCGGTAGGGATTATTGCGGCAACGTTTCGCCTTTGACACAAGAGCTTCTTCATGCCAGGTGAATTGGTAAACATTTGGCTTAGCTTTGTATGGGAAGGTTGCAAGTTATAACGTGAACCAGTGGGTAATAGTGTTACAGTTTAATAGTCAAGTAGCTAAATTGGTGAAACAACAAGCATCCAGCGTTTCTCAGTGATCCACGTCACCTGTCATTCACACGTGAGGCATTCCTTTCTGGCAGCTGTTGATTGACGCTCCGACCTGAGTTTGTCCGCCACCACCTTTTCTGTCTGACCGGGGTTAACGCAGCCCGCCACGCGTTCGATAACCACCCCGTCTGTTCTGTTCACACAGTTATTATTCTTAGTAATCCCGGTCGCCTAAGCAAGCAACCCCTGGTTTGTTGCTAGTAATACCCTCCTAAGTATCCCGACATTGTTGTAATCAATTTTGGATGCTCCTTGCACCACCATGTCTTTGTTACTCCACGGACGCTACCGCATTAGCACATCATCTTGTACTGCTTGCAAATTGCTTGCAAATGTGCTAACCACTGAGTCTGCCAGTAAAGCCTGCTAAATAAGCGCCGACTACAGCATACACATTCCTTATTGATGCACATTATGTGCCCTACATAACAACTCCTTAAAACCGAAACTTCTGCCACTCCGTAAACACAACTTAGTAATAATTAGGCACACTTTTTCATACCTTGTTCAAATGACGCCCTAACTATTGTATACTTTGCATCTTCTTGAGCTTGAGGTACGCTGGTTCGGCGGACCGAAACTCTATTTCGCGCGGCCTACCGACGCAACCTTCATGAAGATCAACAGACGGTATTCAAATTCCCGCGATTGGGGGGCTGCGGCGTACCCGAAGCACCGTTACCCCGCAAAACGTAGTGCGAAATAAATAGTTCAGGGATATTTTATGATATGTTTCTAAGCTATCTATCTGCCTTCGCAGTTTTATTCACTTGTGTGCAAATGTGATATTGCAATTGCTTTATATGTGTAGTTAGGAACAGTATTTTTGAATCCGTAAGCCATGGAGTATGTTTTTGGAAATGATACCTTGAGCGTGCTTTTGACACTTATGCTGAGTTTAGCAGTTTAGCTTCAGACTTCATACTTTTGCATTACGTCAATTTCGTATGCTATAGCAGCAGAAAGTAACGTGTCGGGGGTAAGGTATGACAGGGCCATTTATCGATGTGTCCGCTGCGCACTTCTCGAGTTCAAAAGTAAAGTAATGAGAGTTAAGAAGGCCTTTGCTCCTATTATTATAAACCTTTCAGCGCACGTGATACCAACTGCAAAGCTCACGTGAACCTCGACGCCAAGCTGAAAGTCACAACCTTTGATCTGTCTCCCGATCACCCAGCTACCCCTTTTTGAGCTACACCCCATCAATCACCTTCTGACGTACGACCTGTTCAGTCAGTCAGTGGACATTTTCCGCTACAGCACACCAACATGCGGCGTCAAGCAGTTCGTCGGGGGTTCGATTCAGAAAGCATATTACCAGCAATGATGGCCGCAATGTTCGTCGTACAGTGTGACCTGGTGTTGAGTCTAAGTTTATTTTGATGGGTTTACTACCTGCAGTAAAATTGCGTCTGGCTATCAATTCTATGGAGGAAGCCGGAGCTGCGCGGACTTTTCAGAGCAAGACCTGTGCACACACGTATTATTCGCTTGGCATCCGCAAACGGAACTGTTCCGCCCATTCTCGAATGTCGTTTGGGTAGGCCCTACGCGCGGTACTAACGGTTTGAATTAGGCGTTGGTAGAGGTCGTATTGGATGCTTGCAGCTTTAAACTTATAACATTTTTAATCACTAACCGGATGGGCTACGCCCGGCCAATATTTTATGAGTTTCTGCATCGGAAAGCTTAGCATCTTCGCCTACGTTTTTCGAAGGGTTTCGGGATATTATGGGTCATGATGTTCCCGTCAGCACAAGAATGATGGAAAAGTGGCTGCTCAAATACGTGCAGCGCATGTGGTATTCCAATGCGAAATTTTGTTGTGCTACTTTCTCATCCGCCAGGCCCTTAGGAAACATGCAGTGAGAACTCATCATTACGATCTGTAGACGAACTTTAACCGGTCGCGTTATCGCGTCATTGCATGGCAACTTTAGACACGGATACGGAGTACAATCTCTTCTGGTATGTAATGTTCCTGTTTTGCCTTTAACAATATTAAACGTTCCTTCAAGGGACAGACACTTTTTTTTGCGCTACTTTACATTTTACTGGTTGTACATAAAACGCTCGCACGCGAAATAGGCTCAAGCTAGACTGGAGCCTTTTGGCAATACAGCAAACAACCGTGCTGGGAAAGCCAACTTCCGGTTGAAGAAAGTCGCCCAGGCGTCAGATGGCTTTGTTCTGCCGTTCAGAAAGACTCAGGGCAATCGGAATTTCTCCTGAACGAATCCCAGCTGCCTGTGGCGTTTTTGTATAACAGGCGTCTGCTAATAGAAGCCAGCGCAAGCGATAATTGCGTAGGCTGCCTCTTAACTACGTAACTATGCAATTTAGTGCTGTGCCGTCTAGCACAACCCATGTTACAAGCAGGTTACTCAGACCTTGGAAATGGCGTGGTGTGTGAATAAAATTGCTGACGTCTCCATAGTTGGGTTTATCTCACCAGAAAAACCTCATCACCATCGACTGCTCCTTGGGAACATGTACCTGTCCGTTTTATGAAACCATGTGGCTGCCGTGTGTGCATTTACCCACGGCATACCAGCAGTACGCTTACCCGGCAATTAAACCGTTTCTGATGTATTAATCCGTTTATAGGCCAAATATCTATTTGCATTCGCTGGCTGTCGGACGGCAACCTACCCACAGAGTCTATGCAGTTGGGAACGATATAAATTCTCCTTTACGAAACCAACTACACCTAAAATCGCACATCGGGTACATCGTCTGAGAAGTGCTGAAGAAGTAATTGCATACGGATTTTTGGCACTGTATTAGGAGCTTCAGCGAAGAATAAGCGAAGTAATTGGGGATTCATCAGTCCTTATACGTGCAAAGAAACAACCGCGATGACCGAAAGTTATGGCACCCGCAGATGTGGCTTTCACATGCGGCGAGCCTGTAGTAGTTGACGCAGTTCGCTGTGCACACAATCGGTTATTTTACCATCGAACTTGTTTGCAAACGGTAGTCATGCCAATGATGGCAGGGCCTAGCTGTACTACATGTAAGAAAGCAAAATTTTCCTGCGTTATTTAGTTCTTGTCCGTTTAACTTCACGGGATTTCACAGTCGCCTCTACCCCATCAACCTGCCTCGCTGACGCAGGTAGGGACAGCTTAGTATAACAATTTTTCTGCGCAGGCAGTCAGGCTGAGGTTACTGCCTTTTCTAGTAAAAATCAACAAACGGTACCCCATCACATTGCACCTGTACTTGGTATTGATGGTTTTTCCATACATTTCTTCGACCGGTTGTCGAAAGGGTGCCGTGGAGTTTCCGCAACTAGCGTCGTTGGGCAGAATGCGGTGCCAAAGTAAGCTATGCTGTACAATTTAACCCATTTTTACGTTATTGTAGCGTCGACATAGATGCCAGCCCAGTAAGGAAAACGACAAGAAGGAAGAAACTTGTTTAGATAAAACCTCTTATTCAATTGCATGACATCAGCTATACGTTCTAACTGATACTATATTTTATCGGATAAATACGACTGTGTGTAATGATGCCCTGCATGGGACATGCGCGTCCAAGGCACGGATATAATGAAGAACGCGGTTCCTCTTTTCACTGCTTTCTGTTAAATACAAAGTATAGTTCTTTTCTCCGTGATTGCGCTCATACGGGATTAAAGCATTCTTAACTATTAACTGGGCTAGCGGCACGTTGGCTGCAAATGTCATGGGACCCAGTTAAATTGAAGTAAACCTAGGCTCCAAGGCTCGTGCTCGTAGTATAACCGCTCCATCAGTGACACATGTGGTGCCAATATACTAGGACCCAGGTTGGTTGTAATGGCACAAGGCTCCAAAGCTGGTGCTTGTAGTATAAGGACTCCATCTTTGTCACATTTCATGCCAATATAATAGGAAGCAGGTGGGTTGTAGTAGCACACGGCTCCAAGGCTGGTGCTCGTAGTATAACGGCTCCACCAGTGGCACATGTGGGTCTGATGGAATTGGACCCAAATGCGTAGTAATACCATTTGACTCCGAGGATTGTGCTCGTAGTATAGAGGCTTCGACGGTGGCACAATGATGCTATATGTTGAGGGGGCATCAGCTAAAACATACTGCTTGACTAAAAGTCATCCGTGTTTATTTTCCTTTGGGCGAGTTTTGGTTATTCATAATCTTTTAGGGTTTGGCCTTACGACTACTGCATTGCGTAATTATACTTAGTAGGTAGCTTTCCGCTTCACAGTTACGATCTTTAAACATTAATAATTTCATTACGGAAATTTAGGAAGAGTTGGAGAATAATTCGTGTGACCAAAGTGTCGTCCATATGGTGTAGTTTAGGCTGCCAACGGCCAAGCATTTGGTCATTTAGGGAGCTACAGCACTCCCCTAGGGCAAAGGTCTTTACTACTAGCGCTAACAAAGTGCACATTCCGTCAAGGTTACGCGGAAATCGATCGCTGACTTGAAAGTGCCTACTACCACAGTGAAGAATTATTCATCAATCATAGGCCCTAGCGAGCAATTGCGCTGACAGAAGGTACGGTTACAACGAAGGATTTTATGCACCAAGAGGCGCCGATAAGGATTTAGAACATTAACTAACAACATCCATGGAAATATGCAGCCGTTTATCTTCATCTCTATTTGCTGCGCGAGTGGCCAGGTTTAGCTTCAATAGGAGAGCACGCGGTCATTATATTTGGATAGAATGATAAGCCAAAGGTACCGGGAGTGGATTTGGACGGCGGAAATACCTTTTAAAAAGGGAATCTCAGAAGCAATCAGGCAAGTACTAAAAAGGGAGAAAATAAGAGTGGCTTTTTAAACAATCTAATTAGCACTTGCGCGTTTAAAGTAACCACTTCCAAGAGACAGGACGACAAATTTTGTTTATAAAATAATTCGCAAGTACTGTAAGCACTTGTATATAGGTCAAACAGCAAGGATAGCAGAACAAAAGAGGTACATTTTACGTCCACCGAGAAACGAGACTGAATAAAGTTTCCTGCTAAAACATTCAGCGTTTTCCGTACATGCGCTTGAGGCGGGACAGGCGATTGATTAGAACAATGTCGGGATACTTAGGAGGGTATTACCAGCAACAAACCAAAGGTTGCTTGCTGAGGCGACCGAGATTAGTAAGACTAATAATTGTGTGAACAGAACAGACGGGGTGGTTATCGAACGCGTGGCGGGCTGCGTTAACCCGGTCAGACAGAAAAGGTGGTGGCGGACGAACGCAGGTCGGAGCGTGAATCAACAGCTGCCAGAAAGGAACGCCTCACATGTGAATGACAGGTGACGTGGATCAATGAGAAACGCTGGATGCTTGTTGTTTCACCAATTTAGCTACTTGACCTATTAAACTGTAACACTATTACCCACTGGTTCACGTTATGACTTGCAACCTTCCCATAAAAAGCTAAGCCAAATGTTTACCAATTCACCT
>OX104063.1:276856295-276880464 GCA_944474145.2 Dicrocoelium dendriticum
GATATGGACCTTGATCCTGGCTTTCCCTGAGGCGAAGCATTTCTACCAAAGCAACATGAATACCTTGCTTCGTAACCAGAGACTGGTGTCAATTAGAAATGGCCTTCCTGACAACGTGCACGATGCAGTCGCCAGGCCACAGCGTCACCGGCCCAAGGCAAAAAAGGAAGCATTTGCTTTCGCTTAGGGTAATGGAAGCCCCGCAAATGTCTACTGAGACGCACCCTCTGCAATACCAACGCTTGCCGACTGTCACTTCCGCGGTGTGCAAAACAAGGAATAAACCCGCCAGAGCAGGGCATATACAACCTGCAAACAAGAACGAAAAAGCATGCATCATCGGCGATACGGAGAATGGACAGAGAACCAGCGGAGACATCGTTCACTTGGTGATGTGCTGCAAATGCAACCGGTGACTTCATCAGTATGTGCCGTTTACAACGGAGGCCAGAAACACTAGACGTACGTCTTTTGCATGTAAGTTCACATTTTCTAACCCAGTTCCCCATCATGCATGTCAATGAGATCGAAAAACCGGCCCATTTTAGTGCCGCCCACTGGCGCTGCAGCGGCATGGCTTCCCGGGTGGTAACCCACGCTGCTTGAAAGCCGCTGGGTACTGCTTGGAGCATACCGCATGGCAGCCTAGTGGGTGGCTCTACGAACGACGATTATGCGTTCGTGGTCATTTTTACAACGAAGCCTTTTCCTCAGTGGCAGTTAGTTTATTTGGTATGCTAGGCTTCACCATAGAGTGAATCAGGTTAGGGTAAGTCATGTTCCTCCCGTGGTATGTATGGACACATAATAATCTTCGCACTCCTTATCCACATGTCTTTCCATGACCCCTCGCAGGTGTCCGCAGATAGCGGCAAGAATGGAACCCCACAGCAGGTACGTTCAGTATTTATTGCCCATTTCTGTTGCCATTGAAGGGAATATAGCCCGGACCTCAGCGATCCACTGTGTTGACGCGAAAAACATATATTTTCCTCAACAACAGCGTGAGCACTTTGCATGGCCCTGAGCAACACTTCCCCGTGTAAAATTCACCCTCATCCTGGTATTATGTAGACAAAGTATTGCTGCGGCAAATGCGTTGGAGCCGGCGGTAGCTTTTCTTTGCTAGTAGGCAGTTTAGTGAGTAGTTATGTACCTCCACTGCCTATGCTGGCACGGCTGTGACACAATCTGTGGGGCAAGCAACATGTAACAATTACCGTGGTCAGCGTTATATGTGTAGTTCGGTAGCGCCATTGCCTATGGTAGCATGCCTTTTACGTCGTCAGCGGAGTCGAGAACACCTAATTGGCACCGGCCGCCAGCTTATTACAGTAGTCAGTCAGTACAGTTGCATTTGCTAGCATTGCGGTGACGCCTTTCTTAGCGCCAGGAGTCTCTCACACTTTAGAGTGGCCAGCTCATTTGAGTAGTCGGTGACGTATATCCCATATTTCAGCATCGGTATTGTATATTAAGTGCAATCGAGAACATCTATTACTTACTAGCGTCCACGTTAAACGAAAAGCCAGTTACCCCTATAGCATATAGTGGCATTCCTGTGACGTCTTAAGTGCAGTCCGGATTATGTAACAACTACCCGCCGCCAGCTTATATTATTGAGGACATTGCTGTTACATATTCGGTGGAGCCAGCTGCGTACTATACTTAACGGCGGCGAACAAAACTGAGTAGTATTTTAAGTTTATTGCATATGCTAGCATCGCTGGGACTTCTTAATCAGAACCGGGAACATCCATTTATTAAGGGCATCCTGCTTTTGTATACAGTCAATTTGCTCCCTTGCATACGGTAGCATGGTCGTGACACATTCCATCTAGCCGGCGAAATCTCAGATAACTAACGCCCAGTGTATGTAAGTAGTCCGGTAGCTTTATTAATTATAGAATAACGGTTTACTACGAGATAAGATTACTTGGATAAGGAAGTCTCGAGGGATATAAATTATTGCAAAAAATGAATCGCATGATAACGTGAGAACCGTTGTGATGCCCTCACCGTAGTTTTCAATACAATAGCGGATATAATGGCGTTTTAAATATACAAATGCACTGTAGGCGTTAAGCGTTCAGGGAAGATTGAAAGTTTAAATGAACCAAAGGCTATGCTGTGACACATTCTGTGCAGCCGGCAAAAGGTAACCACTACCGGCGTACAGCTCATATGGGCAGTCCTTTACCTCCGTTGCCTACGATAACATTTATTTCATATCTTAAGTGTAATCGGGAACACTTAGCACTTGCTGCCCGCCAGCTTATTAGAGTAGATAATCACTTTCGTCGCATATGGAAGCACTGCTGTGTCAGCTTCTGTGCAGCCAGCAAACACTAACACTTACGACCGGCCAGCTTTGTGAATAGTCAGTGACCTCTTTTGCATATCTTAGCATCGCTGTGACATCTTCGGAAGAGTTGGGATCGTCCAATAATTACCGGCCACCAGCTTACGTTAGTAGTCATTTACCTCCCTTGCATATAAATAAATAAATAAATAACCATATTCCCCTTTTAAATATTAAGTGAAGTGGCTCGGTCAGCAAATGTTAGCATTGCTGCGACAACTTTAGTTGTGCTGCGATCCACTGATAATTACCGGCCAGCAGGTTACGTTAGCATTCCTTTAGTTATTTTGCATATAAATTAATATATAGTTCCTTTTAAATTTTAAGTAGAGTGGCGATGAGCTAATAGTTACTGCCCCAGATAATAGGAGCAGTCAGTCAACTCCATTGCGTATGTTACCATCGCTGTGACAACTTAAGTAGAGTTGGGATTCTCTGATAATTACCGGCCACCAGGTTACATTAGCAGTCATTTACCTATATTGCAAATAAATAAATAAATAAATTTTCTTTGAAATATTTTGTGCAGTCCTTAAGTAACAGCCCTTTAGCTATATTGCATATAAATAAAGAAATAAATTCCTTTTTTAAATATTATGTGCAGTGGCGACGATCTAATACTTAAGGCTCCCAGATTATATAAGCTCTCAGGCAGCTCTATTGCATATGTTAGCATGGCTGTGACAGCTTAAGTAGCTTTGGGATCCCTTGATAATTAGCGGCCACAGGGTACATTAGCAGTCCTTTAGCTATACTGCATATAATTAAATACAAAATGAATAAATTCCTTTTTAAATATTATGTGCAGTGGCGACGATCTAATACTTACGGCCTCAGATTATATGAGCAGTCAGTCAGCACTATTGCAGATGTTAGCATCGCTGTGACAACTTAAGTAGAGTCGAGATCCTCTGCTAATCACCGGCCACCAGCTTATGCATCAGCCTTGCATATACATAAATACATTCCCTTAGAAATATTACATGCAGTGGGTATATTTAGTGCTCACGGGCACCCAGTTTGTATGTGCAGTTAATCAGCTCCATTGCATAAGGTAGCACAGTTGTGACACCTTCTGTGGAGCCAGCAACCTATAATACTTCAAAGCGGCCAGCATATTGCAGTTGTCAGTTAGCTCTATTGCACATTGAAGCAGTACCGTTAGGCACTTTATAAAACCGGCAATATAGTTTAATTACTGCCAACTACCTTCTTTCAGTAGCCTGTTTTATGTAATGCGGATACTGAAACACATAGCCGAACAACCTCCTCGTGGTGTCAGCTGGGTGGTTCGGGTTTAACCCGTTCCAGTAAATAGTTCGGCGGCAGTGTTCCAGGACGTGGTGGGTTTTCGCCTGGCAAGCGTTCTCCCTATAAAAAGCCACAAATGTCTGCTTATCAACACTGTGACGTGGCGGATGTGACTCTCCACAAAATAAAGTCACTGGCCCGTGAATATCCGGAAAGTGCTATCCAACCCAAGGACATCAATCGCTTATGCTCACATTCCTGACGACAACAAACATTCAAAAATGCTGCGGCACATTCAAAGACACAAGCTACATTCATACGCAATTACATACGCATATACACCCATACACTTACAAATATTGTTATGCCAAACATGTACTTTTGAACGTTGTCGATTACACTGTTAGCTAAACATGATCATGCCTGTAAAGGTGTGTCTCGCATGGTCGAGAATAAAAGATTATTTATTTATTTAATTATTTATATTTTCAATTTTAGTATCGATGCGTGATGACGGTACTCAAGTGCATACAGACTATGACAAGGCCTGCCTACTCATTGGGCGATATGCGACAACGTTTTAAGGGAAACCTCTTTAACAGGCGTGGAGCAGGTTTGCCGGACCCGAGAGGGTTCAGAACTATCTGAATTCCTTGTAGCGGAGACGGAAGTTTGTAGGCTGTTAGAAGGGCTGAACCATTCTAAGGCCACCGGCCCTGATTTAATTCAGCTGAAAAGGTTACATGTGTTGTCTGCGGAACTAAGTGGACCGCTCGCTAATGTGTTTCAGAAATCGCTTGACAGCTGTGCATGGCCTTCCGAATGGAATGAAGCTGTCATCTGTCCCAACTTCAAAAATGAGAACAGGCGTCTGCCTGCAAATTACTGGCCGGTTAGTCTGACGAGTGTAGTAGTCAAACCCCTAATGAAACTAGTGAGACATTCATTAGAGAGTCAGCTGAGTAGAATTCATTTATTTAGTAATTTGCAGCAAGGATTGCGGAAGGGATTTTCGTGTCTGACGAGTATACCTGTGGCCCGCGAAAGTCGGGCGAATGCAGTGGATAACGGCTACGTGCTGGACGTGCTTTTCGTCGATTTTTCGAAGGCGTTTCACTAGGTACCCAAGTTGAGGCTCACGCAAAAGCTGTCCTCCTAGCAGGTATTTTGCCGCGCCCTCCGTTGTGTGACTGCCTTCTTGGAAGGTAGAGACAAATGTGTAGGGGTCGGTCGGGGCCTGTCGTTTAGGCAGTCTGTCTTCAGTGGCCTGCTGCAAGGCACGGTCCTTGGACCGCTGCTATTCTCTATCTATGTCAACGGCTTACCCGCGTAGCTTGAGGTACCATCGCTACTATTTGATGATGACCTGAAGCTGTAGAACATTGTCGATGCACCAGGGGATCCGAAGCTATTCAGTGTGCTTTGGATAAGCTTCGGGACTAGTATACTTTACGGTTAGTGCCAATAAATCAAGCAAAGTGCTCCGGGCTTCAAATTGCAGATAACTGTAGTCCGAGGAAGTGCGTAATCGGCGGGGTCGAACCCCGTGTACCTCGCCATATTGTCCTAGGTTTCGTACATTCTTCGGCTTTACACTCCCAAGACAACCGAAAGAAGGCCGTATGCAGAACTTTCCGCATGTTGTGATTAATTCGACATTCTTTCGGAGCCTTGACGGGCAGAATTTTTAAGAGGGCTGTTCTTGGCTTTCGTTCGGCCTCATCTGGAACACTGCGTCCAGGTTAGTCCGCCCTGCATCGTCCGGGTCTAATGGAGCAAGAGAGGGTTTGACCAGTGGGTACTGGGTTAGCCGCGGGCTTACTGGGACGGACGTACCACGAGCGTCTACTTAGTTTGGGAACGCATTCCATGCACTACCAAAGGCTTAGAGGAGACCTAATCCTGACCTACCGTATCTTAACTGGGCACGTTGGTCCAGGTTTATCTTGGCTATTTAGTCGAGCTAGATGATCTGTTCTACGCGGTCATTCTTTGAAGCTCGACAAATCGCCGTCCGATCGGATTAGGCCGTAACCCCGGCTAGCACGCCCATTTATCGACTGCTGGAACATGCTTCCGGAAGGTGTCATCAGGGATTCTACAGTTTAGGGGTCTGAGCGGCAACTTGACGCCCTTGGGTGGCAACACGAAACATTTCCCTTTTCCTGACTAACTCGCATCGCCGTACTTCGATCGTCGTTTCTCTACTTTTCTTCACGCATTGGTATTACTTTCTTATTTAAGTGCACTTCCTTATTCTATACCTTCGGTTTCTCTTCCTATCCTTTGCTTACTTGACGTGACTGCCATAGCAAGGACTGCTAGGTCAGCAGACGTTGGCATTAACTGGTTGGCCAGGGTGCGATAATAGCGTTCCGTTTTAGATCCATCGATAATTGAGCAATTCATCAATTCTTGGTTTAACGATCTACTCAAGATGGGAGATTCACTGGATTCTCCAATCCTTCCAGTCCCATCTGAACTAAACTAACTTGTAAACCAATATTAATGTATTGAACTAAGTAACAAGTGGGGTTGTGAGTTTCGTAGCAGTAGACACATCATCGCAACCACATTTAAGTTACTTCTTTAACAGCGAAGAGTTTGTAAAATCACAGGAAACTCATGCAGTATTAGGGTACCTATGACTTCAGAAGAAGTTGAATACAAATCGGTTTCGGTAGGGATTTATTGCGGCAACGTTTCGCCTTTGACACAAGAGCTTCTTCATGCTAGGTGAATTGGTAAACATTTGGCTTAGCTTTTTATGGGAAGGTTGCAAGTCATAACGTGAACCAGTGGGTAATAGTGTTACAGTTTAATAGGTCAAGTAGCTAAATTGGTGAAACAACAAGCATCCAGCGTTTCTCATTGATCCACGTCACCTGTCATTCACATGTGAGGCATTCCTTTCTGGCAGCTGTTGATTGACGCTCTGACCTGAGTTTGTCCGCCACCACCTTTTCTGTCTGACCGGGTTAACGCAGCCCGCCACGCGTTCGATGACCACCCCGTCTGTTCTGTTCACACAGTTATTAGTCTTAGTAATCTCGGTCGCCTAAGCAAGCAACCTTTGGTTTGTTGCTGGTAATACCCTCCTAAGTATCCCGACATTGTTCTAATCAATTTTGGATGCTCCTTGCACCATCATGTCTTTGTTACTCCACGGACGCTACCGCATTAGCACATCATCTTGTACTGCTTGCAAATTTCTTGCAAATGTGCTAACCACTGAGTCTGCCAGTAAAGCCTGCTAAATAAGCGCCGACTACAGCATACACATTCCTTATTGATGCACATTATGTGCCCTTACATAACAACGCCTTAAAACCGAAACTTCTGCCACTCCGTAAACACAACTTAGTAATGATTAGGCACACTTTTTCATACCCTGTTCAAATTACGCCCTAACTGTTGTATATCTTTGCATCTTCTTAAGCTTGAGGTACGCTGGTTCGGCGGACCGAAACTCTATTTCGCGCGGCCTACCGACGCAACCTTCATGAAGATCAACAGACGGTATTCAAATTCCCGCGATTGGGGGGCTGCGGCGTACCCGAAGCACCGTTACCCCGCAAAACGTAGTGCGAAATAAATAGTTCAGGGATATTTTATGATATGTTTCTAAGCTATCTATCTGCCTTCGCAGTTTTATTCACTTGTGTGCAAATGTGATATTGCAATTGCTTTATATGTGTAGTTAGGAACAGTATTTTTGAATCCGTAAGCCATGGAGTATGTTTTTGGAAATGATACCTTGAGCGTGCTTTTGACACTTATGCTGAGTTTAGCAGTTTAGCTTCAGACTTCATACTTTTGCATTACGTCAATTTCGTATGCTATAGCAGCAGAAAGTAACGTGTCGGGGGTAAGGTATGACAGGGCCATTTATCGATGTGTCCGCTGCGCACTTCTCGAGTTCAAAAGTAAAGTAATGAGAGTTAAGTAGGCCTTTGCTCCTATTATTATAAACCTTTCAGCGCACGTGATACCAACTGCAAAGCTCACGTGAACCTCGACGCAAGCTGAAAGTCACAACCTTTGATCTGTCTCCCGATCACCCAGCTAACCCCTTTTTGAGCTACACCCCATCAATCGCCTTCTGACGTACGACCTGTTCAGTCAGTCAGTGGACATTTTCCGCTACAGCACACCAACATGCGGCGTCAAGCAGTACGTCGGGGTTCGATTCAGAAAGCATATTACCAGCAATGATGTCCGCAATGTTCGTCATAAATTGCGACCTGGCGTTGAGTCTAAGTTTATTTTGATGGTTTTTACTACCTGCAGGCTCTCAATTCTACGGAGGAAGACGTAGCTGCGCGGACTTTTCAGAGCAAGACCTGTGCACACGCGTGTTATTCGCTCGGCATCCGCAAACGGAACTGTTCCGCCCATTCTCGAATGTCGTTTGGGTAGACCCTACGCACGGTACTAACGGCTTGAATTAAGCAGTGATAGCGGTGGTACTTGTTGCTTGCAGCTTTAAACTATACCATCTTTAATAACTAACCGGATGGGCTACGCCCAGACAATATATTATGAGTTTCTGCATCGGAAAGCTTAGCATCTTCGCCTACGTTTTTCGAAGGGTTTCGGGATATTATGGGTCATGATGTTCCCGTCAGCACAAGAATGATGGAAAAGTGGCTGCTCAAATACGTGCAGCGCGCGTGGTTTTTCAATGCGAAATTTTGTTGTGCTACTTTCTCATCCGCCAGGCCCTTAGGAAACATGCAGTGAGAACTCTTCATTACGATCTGTAGACGAACTTTAACCGGTCGCGTTATCGCGTCATTGCATGGCAACTTTAGACACGGATACGGAGTACAATCTCTTTTGGTATGTAATGTTCCTGTTTTGCCTTTAACAAGATTAAACGTTCCTTCAAGGGACAGACACTTTTTTTGCGCTACTTTACATTTTACTGGTTGTACATAAAACGCTCGCACGCGAAATAGGCTCAAGCTAGACTGGAGCCTTTTGGCAATACAGCAAACAACCGTGCTGGGAAAGCCAACTTCCGGTTGAAGAAAGTCGCCCAGGCGTCAGATGGCTTTGTTCTGCCGTTCAGAAAGACTCAGGGCAATCGGAATTTCTCCTGAACGAATCCCAGCTGCCTGTGGCGTTTTTGTATAACAGGCGTCTGCTAATAGAAGCCAGCGCAAGCGATAATTGCGTAGGCTGCCTCTTAACTACGTAACTATGCAATTTAGTGCTGTGCCGTCTAGCACAACCCATGTTACAAGCAGGTTACTCAGACCTTGGAAATGGGGTGGTGTGTGAATAAAATTGCTGACGTCTCCATAGTTGGGTTTATCTCACCAGAAAAACCTCATCACCATCGACTGCTCCTTGGGAACATGTACCTGTCCGTTTTATGAAACCATGTGGCTGCCGTGTGTGCATTTACCCACGGCATACCAGCAGTACGCTTACCCGGCAATTAAACCGTTTCTGATGTATTAATCCGTTTATAGGCCAAATATCTATTTGCATTCGCTGGCTGTCGGACGGCAACCTACCCACAGAGTCTATGCAGTTGGGAACGATATAAATTCTCCTTTACGAAACCAACTACACCTAAAATCGCACATCGGGTACATCGTCTGAGAAGTGCTGAAGAAGTAATTGCATACGGATTTTTGGCACTGTATTAGGAGCTTCAGCGAAGAATAAGCGAAATAATTGGGGATTCATCAGTCCTTATACGTGCAAAGAAACAACCGCGATGACCGAAAGTTATGGCACCCGCAGATTTGGCTTTCACATGCGGCGAGCCTGTAGTAGTTGACGCAGTTCGCTGTGCACACAATCGGTTATTTTACCATCGAACTTGTTTGCAAACGGTAGTCATGCCAATGATGGCAGGGCCTAGCTGTACTACATGTAAGAAAGCAAAATTTTCCTGCGTTATTTAGTTCTTGTCCGTTTAACTTCACGGGATTTCACAGTCGCCTCTACCCCGTCAACCTGCCTCGCTGACGCAGGTAGGGACAGCTTAGTATAACAATTTTTCTGCGCAGGCAGTCAGGCTGAGGTTACTGCCTTTTCTAGTAAAAATCAACAAACGGTACCCCATCACATTGCACCTGTACTTGGTATTGATGGTTTTTCCATACATTTCTTCGACCGGTTGTCGAAAGGGTGCCGTGGAGTTTCCGCAACTAGCGTCGTTGGGCAGAATGCGGTGCCAAAGTAAGCTATGATGTACCATTTAACCCATTTTTACGTTATTGTAGCGTCGACATAGATGCCAGCCCAGTAAGGAAAACGACAAGAAGGAAGAAACTTGTTTAGATAAAACCTCTTATTCAATTGCTTGACATCAGCTATACGTTCTAACTGATACTATATTTTATCGGATAAATACGACTGTGTGTAATGATGCCTTGCATGGGACATGCGCGTCCAAGGCACGGATATAATGAAGAACGCGGTTCCTCTTTTCACTGCTTTCTGTTAAATACAAAGTATAGTTCTTTTCTCCGTGATTGCGCTCATACGGAATTAAAGCATTCTTAACTATTAACTGGGCCAGCGGCACGTTGGCTGCAAATGTCATGGGACCCAGTTAAATTGAAGTAAACCTAGGCTCCAAGGCTCGTGCTCGTAGTATAACCGCTCCATCAGTGACACATGTGGTGCCAATATACTAGGAGCCAGGTTGGTTGTAATGGCACAGGGCTCCAAAGCTGGTGCTTGTAGTATAAGGACTCCATCTTTGTCACATTTCATGCCAATATAATAGGAAGCAGGTGGGTTGTAGTAGCACACGGCTCCAAGGCTGGTGCTCGTAGTATAACGGCTCCACCAGTGGCACATGTGGGTCCGATGGAATTGGACCCAAATGCGTAGTAATACCATTTGACTCCGAGGATTGTGCTCGTAGTATAGAGGCTTCGACGGTGGCACAATGATGCTATATGTTGAGGGGGCATCAGCTAAAACATACTGCTTGACTAAAAGTCATCCGTGTTTATTTTCCTTTGGGCGAGTTTTGGTTATTCATAATCTTTTAGGGTTTGGCCTTACGACTACTGCATTGCGTAATTATACTTAGTAGGTAGCTTTCCGCTTCACAGTTACGATCTTTAAACATTAATAATTTCATTACGGAAATTTAGGAAGAGTTGGAGAATAATTCGTGTGACCAAAGTGTCGTCCATATGGTGTAGTTTAGGCTGCCAACGGCCAAGCATTTGGTCATTTAGGGAGCTACAGCACTCCCCTAGGGCAAAGGTCTTTACTACTAGCGCTAACAAAGTGCACATTCCGTCAAGGTTACGCGGAAATCGATCGCTGACTTGAAAGTGCCTACTACCACAGTGAAGAATTATTCATCAATCATAGGCCCTAGCGAGCAATTGCGCTGACAGAAGGTACGGTTACAACGAAGGATTTTATGCACCAAAAGGCGCCGATAAGGATTTAGAACATTAACTAACAACATCCATGGAAATATGCAGCCGTTTATCTTCATCTCTATTTGCTGCGCGAGTGGCCAGGTTTAGCTTCAATAGGAGAGCACGCAGTCATTATATTTGGATAGAATGATAAGCCAAAGGTATCGGGAGTGGATTTGGACGGCGGAAATACCTTTTAAAAAGGGAATCTCAGAAGCAATCAGGCAAGTACTAAAAAGGGAGAAAATAAGAGTGGCTTTTTAAACAATCTAATTAGCACTTGCGCGTTTAAAGTAACCACTTCCAAGAGACAGGACGTCAAATTTTGTTTATAAAATAATTCGCAAGTACTGTAAGCACTTGTATATAGGTCAAACAGCAAGGATAGCAGAACAAAAGAGGTACATTTTACGTCCACCGAGAAACGAGACTGAATAAAGTTTCCTGCTAAAACATTCAGCGTTTTCCGTACATGCGCTTGAGGCGGGACAGGCGATTGATTAGAACAATGTCGGGATACTTAGGAGGGTATTACCAGCAACAAACCAAAGGTTGCTTGCTTAGGCGACCGAGATTACTAAGACTAATAACTGTGTGAACAGAACAGACGGGGTGGTCATCGAACGCGTGGCGGGCTGCGTTAACCCGGTCAGACAGAAAAGGTGGTGGCGGACAAACTCAGGTCAGAGCGTCAATCAACAGCTGCCAGAAAGGAATGCCTCACATGTGAATGACAGGTGACGTGGATCAATGAGAAATGCTGGATGCTTGTTGTTTCACCAATTTAGCTACTTGACCTATTAAACTGTAACACTATTACCCACTGGTTCACGTTATGACTTGCAACCTTCTCATAAAAAGCTAAGCCAAATGTTTACCAATTCACCTAGCATGAAGAAGCTCTTGTGTCAAAGGCGAAACGTTGCCGCAATAAATCTCTACCGAAACCGATTTGTATTCAACTTCTTCTGAAGTCATAGGTACCCTAATACTGCATGAGTTTCCTGTGATTTTACAAACTCTTCGCTGTTAAAGAAGTAACTTAAATGTGGTTGCGATGATGTGTCTACTGCTACGAAACTCACAACCCCACTTGTTACTTAGTTCAATACATTAATATTGGTTTACAAGTTAGTTTAGTTCAGATGGGACTGGAAGGATTGGAGAATCCAGTGAATCTCCCATCTTGAGTAGATCGTTAAACCAAGAATTGATGAATTGCTCAATTATCGATGGATCTAAAACGGAACGCTATTATCGCACCCTGGCCAACCAGTTAATGCCAACGTCTGCTGACCTAGCAGTCCTTGCTATGGCAGTCACGTCAAGTAAGCAAAGGATAGGAAGAGAAACCGAAGGTATAGAATAAGGAAGTGCACTTAAATAAGAAAGTAATACCAATGCGTGAAGAAAAGTAGAGAAACGACGATCGAAGTACGGCGATGCGAGTTAGTCAGGAAAAGGGAAATGTTTCTTGTTGCCACCCAAGGGCGTCAAGTTGCCGCTCAGACCCCTAAACTGTAGAATCCCTGATGACACCTTCCGGAAGCATGTTCCAGCAGTCGATAAATGGGCGTGCTAGCCGGGGTTACGGCCTAATCCGATCGGACCGCGAATTGTCGAGCTTCAAAGAATGACCGCGTAGAACAGATCATCTAGCTCGACTAAATAGCCAAGATAAACCTGGACCAACGTGCCCAGTTAAGATACGGTAGGTCAGGATTAGGTCTCCTCTAAGCCTTTGGTAGTGCATGGAATGCGTTCCCAAACTAAGTAGACGCTCGTGGTACGTCCGTCCCAGTAAGCCCGCGGCTAACCCAGTACCCACTGGTCAAACCCTCTCTTGCTCCATTAGACCCGGACGATGCAGGGCGGACTAACCTGGACGCAGTGTTCCAGATGAGGCCGAACGAAAGCCAAGAACAGCCCTCTTAAAAATTCTGCCCGTCAAGGCTCCGAAAGAATGTCGAATTAATCACAACATGCGGAAAGTTCTGCATACGGCCTTCTTCCGGTTGTCTTGGGAGTGTAAAGCCGAAGAATGTACGAAACCTAGGACAATATGGCGAGGTACACGGGGTTCGACCCCGCCGAATACGCACTTCCTCGGACTACAGTTATCTGCAATTTGAAGCCCGGAGCACTTTGCTTGATTTATTGGCACTAACCGTAAAGTATACTAGTCCCGAAGCTTATCCAAAGCACATTGAATAGCTTCGGAACCCCAGGAACATAAATAAATAAATAAATACAAAGCTGGTGTATTCTCGGTAAAACGAGACACACCTGTAAATGCGTAATTAAATATGCATACTAGCATATCTTCTTTGGATGGTTAAAACATATTATTTTAATGCAAGTTTTAATGAAATGATCTGATCCATATGATTTAGAATATTGTCAGGTAAATGTCAGACCATGGAACAGTATGGTGCTTTGTCGGCCGGTGGCCGAGTGGTTGGCACGTTTTCTTTCCAACCATGAGGTCACCGGTTCGAATCCGCGTAGGGGTGGGCATCCTCGCGGTTTACTCAGCCCGCGCGACTGGTGGTGGTCGCGCGGCAGCGAAGCGCGTATAAGCGGCGTATAAGCTGACACATTTCATTTCATTCATTTCATTTCCTTTTTCAGAGTATGGTGCTTTGGCGCGCAAAAGTCAGTCAAAACCCAAGTTCGGGGTAATTTCGCCAGGTAGTGATCCGTGAGCACAGAAGCCTAAACATGGTTTTGGTGCAACCAACAAAGATCACGAAATAGTGGTGATCTGTGCTCCAACAAAGCATTCTTCACAGTAGAATTAGTTGCACAGGTTGGGTATAGAAGGCTGAGGACTGCGTCAGTGTGAAATGCTTAGCTGTGACTTTATTTTGTGGCCAGTCACATCCGCCACGTTACAGTGTTGTTAAGCAGACATTTGCGGATTTTATTAGGAGAACACATGCCAGGCGAAAACCCACCACGTCCTGGAACACTGCCATAGCTTCCGTTGAACAGTGGTGCAAGTCGACTATGCATCGTATAGACCGATTTTGCACTCTGTTATTCGTAATCGGTTGACAGCCAAAATTCTTTTATTGGCCGAATGGCTTGTTACTGATACTGCAGCAGTCGTCGAAGTCGGTCAACGATGCAAGATTCGAAGAGTCGAATGATAATGATGCAGGTCAGTAAACACATTGTTATTAGGGACCGGCATTTTTATTATATTCTTGTTCGGCTAGCAAACGGTGTCCAGATACCCACGCTGGACTTATCATGTGGTCGGATGGTGGAGATGTTTCTTGTGGCTGACAATGTTCTACAGCTTTAGGTCCTCAGCGAATAGCAGCGATGGTTATTCAAGCTCCGCTAGTAGATCATTGACATAGATAGAGAAGAGCAGCGGTCTAAGGACCGAGCCCTGTGGCGCGCCACGTAGGACAGACTGCATAAACAATAGGCCCGGCCTACCCGTACACAACTTTCTCTACCATACAAGAAGAAAGTCACTCAATGAAGCGTGCAGCCAGGTACCCCGTAGGAGGACAGTTTTAAGCGTGCCTCAAATGAGGTACCCTGTCAAATGCCTTTGAAAAGTCGACGAAGTCTCCAAGGCACTCTTGTCGACACACAAGGAGACTACTTAAGTAGTTCAGGACGAGACTATCAGTAAACGGCATTTAAATAAATGGGTTGTGGATCAGTATGCTTATAGTTTATACCTTATGGTTTATAATTGCTACTTTAGTTACCAAGGTTGCATTAGTGTTGCGCAAGTTTAAGGCAAATATAGCTGCATGCATTACATGCTTGCATTTTTCACCATCGATACGTAGACGCATAGTAACGCAAGATGAGTATTGACACTTTTGAAACACAGCATGCACAGCTGTTTGTCTGGGCATTCGTTTGCATGCATTTCAAAACCATTTTTCCGCACATATTGTCTATGTTCTCTTTTGTGTCTACCAACATCTACACAGGACGCAGATAAAATGCGTAAACGAGGAGCTTCGGACACGTAATGGACGCTCGTGCCGACAAGCTTATCACAATAGATATATTTGGGGTTTAAGTTTCGGAAATCCAATGTCTCAAACGGACTTCCAAGGCTGCGAATTAGTAGCATGCAGCATCCGTGGAAACAGGCGACCTATTTTTAACTTCGTATTACAAAGCGCGCTGTGCAATATTTGACATACGGGAGTTGATATTTTATTTCCTGAGTAAGTTACCAATTATGCTGCATGTCGGTAACCGTATTCATGTGCATTCGAATCGGCGGCAAGCCGCTCCTGGTTTTAGCACACAAAACGCAGCTTTAAATTTACACTAGACTAGAATGACGACTCCCGAGGTCACTTGTTTCACTCCAGTCAAAACAATCAGCAAACATCGCGATCTCTAAAGTACCCTGCTAGGTCTGCTACTACTGGGCAGCGAATCGCGGACTCGAAGGTCCCGCATCTAACGCGTCTACTTATTTTGCCGTCCGCTTCGTCTTCTGACCAGATTGTGCGGGGACCGTTTCATTGAACTAAAGTGGTCAAATTTAAATTTCTGTGGTGAGAACTGGTACATCCGTTTTGGGCTGAATAATTTGCCTTTATCGTACTATGCATAGGTAGCATAAACTAATATAAATCATCTAATAGGGTTACGTGGGTTATGATGTGTAAGCATTTTAATGAGGTATCGTTAGTGAACTAAGGAAGGCCCAGATTTTGGCGGAATGTGCGGAAATTGCGTTTAACAAACAGGGCATTATTTCTGATAACATAACGCTTTAAAATGTTGCATGCATTGAAACTGCAAATGACCGTCTATTGTAAACGGAAACCACTTTGTACAATGGAGCCGTTATAAGGTTGAGAAAGCTGCACGGAATGTTAATTGCACAAATAATGTTCACGGCGGACATGAAATGCCATATTCTAAGCAACGCATATACCTAGTTTATTCCTAATGAAGGGAAGTACGTAATTAGTAGGTGTGAAACTTACTGTGGGTGTCTTGAAGGTATTCTGCAAGTCGATGTAAATAAATAAATGGTAAGCAGTGCGAAAGGACTAACTGGGATGACGAAGGCATCACTTTTTGCGTAGTTGGGAAAATACGGAATGAGAAATTCAAAGTTAATAAGGAATGTAGGATAACAGATATATTATGTTACCGTTATGCAGTATCTGTAAACGCGTACTTGGAAATGATTATGAGGTGATTAGGATTTATTATTGATTTCAGTGAAAAGGAATACGTAATTGTAGGATCGATTTGTTGTTAGGTTTAGTTTGTTGCGAAGCTTTGGGCATTTAAGGGTCATGTGGAAAGTGTTCATATTGCCAGCTAAATAAGTAAACTGCGCATAAACTGGGGTAATTGTATGACTGATTCTGAAATGTTCACGTATGCATATACACAAATATCTATATACCTACACAAACTTGCAAGCATGTGCGTTCATATTCAACGTATGTATATAGATATATATATTTATGCTCATATAAATGTATATATATGTACGTATATATATATATACAAATATACATAGCGGTATAAATATTGCATATATAAATATATATATACGTTATGCGTATGCATACATGAACCGATATATGTATATTATTACGCATACGTACGTACGTACATTTCAAAAGGTGCATTTCACGGCATGCAAAAGTACACTTGTATATATATATTTCTTTATTTATATATTTACATATATATACATATATATACATGTACATATATATCTACAAGCGTATCTTTGTATGCTGTGTCATGAACCTTTTGTTTTTTACGTAGGTACATATGTGTGATTAGATACATATACCGGTTCATGTATGCAGACATATATATATATATATACATATACATAGGTATATATTCCAGTATACGGCAACAGCTTATGCCTTATTATATGCGGTTAAGATATTTCTCTAAGCATATGAAGACCTTTCAAATTGTTCCTGTTTGCATAGCACTTCGCAAAGAAATCGACCTACCAGCTTAGCCGTTACCTAGGCAAATTATCCCTTTCACTAACACCACTAGTAAATGATAATCAATGTATGCTCTTTTCAAATTACCCATTTATTAACATATCGATAAAGAAATGGAAAATGCCCTCTATTGGTTATCCGTTGTCAACTTTTTACCACTTATTCTGTATGTTGTCAACGATTCACTTAGGGATGCGTTTGTCATCGCAGTTACTCCCTTTGCAATGAATTAGGTTAAGCAGAATACATTCCTTTGCTGATCACCTTCAAAGCATAACCACCAACAGTCGCAACGACACACCATGTGGGCAACAGAAACCTCTCCTTGACTTACTCCAGACTATAATTACGATTTTGTAGACATCTGGTTATGCCCCCTCTTCACGAGAGCCTGCTGGCCCTGCTCATTCCTTTCTAACACAGCCACCTCTATCTCTAATCTGTTCAGTTCTGCTGAACCTCTCGTAATATTGTGACGGTACCGGTCATTGTTTGGAAGACGGAACACTGTTCCCCTCCCTAGTTGCTCCCCTCACTCTATCAGTAACCCAGAGCTGTGTGCTAACCTAGTTTCCTCTGTCCAGTCTCCTACTTTCTGACTTCCTACAGAGTACTGAGCCGTCAACGGTATAGCCTCTGCATAATCAAACCTTATTTCTCCCACCCCTACTGCTTAAAGCTAACTAACCAATTCAAACTCTTCTACATCTAGCATGTCCATTTTTGCTGACGCTCTCTATTTTTCTTCCCAACTTCACTATTAAATCGCAATACTCCGGCTAATACAGCCTCGTGTATTTCGGCTCATGTTTTCTGACCAGCGACTATTGTGCCGTAACCGGCCAATATTAAGATGATAAAATACACAGACCACATTACCTTACAGAGCCTCGTTGGCTTTGCTACGCCTAATCAGTAAATCTTTCCCCACTGATCCCGTTCTTCCCTTACTTCGCTGTCTTCATTCCGTCTTCCATCGGATTGCATTTCTTTAACTAGGCAGTCTGGTCTGTCCTTTACATTAATCTAATCTCATCTGACCAGTCTTTTGCTTTCTGACTGCATGCATACTACAGAGATCTAACTGATCCAGGCACTACAAATCTAATCAACCGATTCTTTTAACCCAAGAAGCTACTGGGAGACCAAAATACTAGTGACCAAACTGCCTAATGGAAAGGTTACATATGACCACCGAAATTTTCTGTAGCGCAATTTTCTGTCGATCCTCTTAACCTCGGAGCCACTAGGAGACATTCCTCGTTTCCTCATCCTGAAATCTCTCAAAATGTCTGTATCACTTACCTTTGCTGGTTGGTTGATGTATTCACAAACACTGTAGGAATCCGCCCGTGACCAAAGTGTCTAATGGAATGGCTACATCAGGCCACTGAATGTTCCCGTAGCGCCATTTTCTGTCGATCCTCTTAACTTCAGCACTTCTATTTAGTAGCAACTGGTGGTCAAGGGCTCTGTGCATCTCTACGCATATCCGGAGATTGCTAAGCGCCACCCTCTTTTATTCCCAACATTCATGCTTCGTGACTGTCTGCGTCAGATCCATTTCTGTCCGCCGACTTATTCTAGGACACATAAGGAATCCACCAGCCACTAGAAGGCTTCGCCCCAATGCAATTGCAAGTCGTGGATACGCTCTATCTCGCATTGCATCGGTATCAGTTCTTCGCGTTACCTACGTCACCACCTTCGAGCTGCAGCTAGTCATTGTAGGTAGTATTCATCTTTGCGATAGGAGCCACTCCGTATCTCTCCAACTTACTCTCTTGAATTGTTCGCATCACACACCTTCACTGGTTTGTTGACTTCTTCTGTCACTGTAAGTATCCAATGGAAAAGCTAGAACGCTTAATAGAATTCCATTGCTGTACACTGGTTCTCTCCATTAGCACAAGTATCCTTCGCAAGTATCCAGCAAATCTGGAGCTTGCTAAGAGCTGCTCTCTTCTATCTCGAACATACTTTGTGGCTGTGCGTCACATACATCCGCTTTTTGCTGATTTACTATGGGTAATTAAGAAAATACACTAGCAACTAAGAGGCTTCATGCAAATTCCATTGCTGATCACTGATACTCACACTTACAGCCACACTAACTGTTCCTCGTCTTACCTCTGGCTCCCGTGTTTAGCAGCAGTCCTCCTTCATAAGCTACTTTTATCTTTGCGCATATACTGAGCTGCCAAGGTCCACACTAATTCCCTCCAAAATTTAATCCCTAGGACTGCGTGCATCACATACCATTGCTGTCTGTTGCCCTAATCAGGTGTCCACTAGCAATTATAACGCCACACCTAAATGCCATTGCTCATCCGCGACACCTAATTGCCGTAGTACAGCTCTCACACGGGCTTCTCCCGGCTCAGGCCTCCTTAATTATACTCCATTAGCACCACCGCATGATATGATTAGCTGCACGTTGATGCGTCGTATTCTATTATGCTCTAACGATCTAACAACCTCTTTGTATGCTTGCGCTTTACTTGTCTGCTGCCATTCTATCACGAAACCTCTTAGCTTTCTTCTGTCGTGCAAACATATCCTGGTATTCAGCATAAGCCGCTCCTCTGCCACACATTTCTAGACCTTTATCTACCCACTACTTGCTTTATTGTCTTAGGCATTTTTTACCTGCAATACTCCAAGTCTCGGGCTAGCAGTCCATGCCTCTATCCAGCTTGGCACTATTACCCTAGCACTCTGGCTGCTGCGGTTAGGTCTCAGGTTCTGATATCCTCAGCAACCTTAATGTACGCATATATTCTGGCTATTCGCGGTCCTTCCGTCAATTAGCCCTTCTTAGCTTTTTAATTCGGCACTCTCTCACCTGGTCAGTACAGAGACGCCCCTTAGCTTCTCATTTACAAGTGTTCATTCCTCAATTATTCGCTGCTATTTTTGCGAAACTTACCCATGTATGAGTCCAAAAGACTCACTGGCTTTCCCTGGGTCAGCATATCCTACGCTCCCCAGCGAATCTTCCCACGCAACAGTTGCATCATAGCAAACGGATCCTGTGTTTTATTTGCTTAACGGCGCAACGCTCTGCATCCAAGGTATACGGTAGCAACCAACCTATAGGACTTTGCTTCCGATGAATATTCAAAAGACACTTTTAGCATAATCATTGTTACACATTGTACATCATATGTTTCCTCTAAATGTTAGACCATAGGATATAAATAATGCTTGTTCCTACGTCTGTTTTTGCGGCCCTGTTTGTCTCTCACCTTCCCTTTCTCCGAGGTCTGAAACTTCTTGGGGATCTGGGATCGGAACGTGAAAGATCTTGTGCCTGGGACAGGACATAGAAACCCCAAGGACCTACATAGAACACGGCTGTACAACAAGTGGATAAAAATGCACTCACTACCATGACCGTCGTCCAGTAATGGTAGCTGGACATGACGCCTTCATACTCCTGCGAAGTATACATAATCCTGTAAATTCTAGAAGCAAAAAACGGATGTTTTGCCCTCCTGGACACGAAGATGACGAAGGTCGAACCCTCCATAGGCCTCAGCCATTATGGCCGCCCCGAGCAAAAATAACCTGTTCAGCTAACAGAGGAAATTAGAAGGCAATTGACGGCGGTTAACCGAGGGTTAAATCAGTCGACGAGCTGCTCTGCCAGTTTTACATTAGTGTACAAACGGATTTCAGACAGTGTTTCAGGACGTGGTGGGTTTTCGCCCGGCAAGCGTTCTCCCTATAAAAAGCCACAAATGTCCGCTTAACAACACTGCGACGTGGCGGATGTGACTTGCCGCTGAATAAAGTCACTGCCTACAACTACATACTGGCAAGCCGTCCAAAATCCTAATGAAATATTTTCCTGACAAGCTTTCTCTACGAACTGAATGCACAGCCTGTTTACACTACGCCCATTAGAACCCAACTTGTCGTCATGTTTTGACGAATTTATACCTCAAGATTAACTTTACAATTTCCAAAGCTTGGACAACTTTCGGCTTACTGCCGATTGCATACATAGCAACGTGTTTGTTGCGAAACATAAATTGCTTGTAAACGTTGATCATTCCTGGTCAGGTGTGTCTCGGAAATTCGAGAATATACTATTTCTTTATTTATTTATTTATCTTCATTACGTTTACTGCAGAGACTCATTGTAGGCTCCACATATCTTTTAGCTTATCTGGAGCTACTAGGAGACATTCCTTGTTTCCACATCCGGTAATCTCTCAAATTGTATGTATCACTTACCCTCACTGGCGTGTTGCTGTGTTCTGTGACATTGTAAGAATCCACTAGTGACCCGTGTCTAATGGAATGGCTACATCAGGCCATTGAAAGTTTCTCGTAGCGCCATTTTCTGTTGATCCTCTTTACCTCAGCAATTCTACTTAGTAGCAACTAGTGGTCGTAGGCTCCACGTATCTCTCTGCATATCCGGAGCTTGCAAATTGCCACCCTCTTTTATCCCCAACCTTCATTCTTCTTGACTGTCTGCTCACATTCATTTGCTGTCCGTTGAGTTATCCGGGAAACTTAAGGTATCCACTGGCCACTAGAAGGCTTCGCCCCAATGCCATTGCTAGTTGCGGATACTCTCTATCTCACATTGTATCATTATCAGTTCTTCGCGTTACCTACGTCACCACTTTCCAGCTGCAGCCAGTCATTGCAAGTAGCTACATATCTACGCTAGGAGCCACTCTGCATCTCACCAACTTACTCTCTTGAATTGTTAGCATCACACAACTTCACTGGTTTGTTGACTTCTTCTGTCACTGTAAGTATATAATAAAAAACTAAAAGGCTCAATGGAATTCCGTTGCTGCCCACTGGTTCTCTCTCTCTATTAGCACAATTATCCTTCGTTCTTCTTATTTTCATTACGTTTACTGCAGTGATTCATTGTAGGCTCCATATATCTTTGCGCTTATCCGGAGCTACTAGAATGCATTCTTCGTTTCTTCATCCTGTAATCTCTCAGAATGTCTCTATCACTTACCTTCGCTGGCTTGTTGATGTGTTCTTTGACTCTGTAAGAATCCACTTGTGACCAAAGTGTCTAATGGAATGGCTACTTCTGGCCACCGAATGTTTCTCGTAGTACCAGTTTCTGTCGATCCGCTTCACCTCAGCAATTCTACTTAGTAGCAACTAGTGGTCGTAGGCTCTATGCATCTCTGCACATATCAGGAGCCTGCCAATTGTAACCCTCTTGCATCCCCAACCTTCATTCTTCTTGACTGTCTGCGTCACATTCATTTGCTGACCGATGACTTATTCTGGGACACTTTAGGTATCCACTAGCCGCTAGAAGCCTACACCCCAATGCCATTGCTAGTTGCGGATACTTCTATCTCACCTTGTATCATTATCAGTTCTTCGTATTACTTATGTCACCACCTTTCAGCTGCAGCTAGTCATAGTAGTTAGCATACATATCTACGCTAGCAGCCACTCTGCATCTCTCCCACTTACTCTCTTGAAATGTTAGCATCACCTACCTTCACTGGTCTGTTGACTTCTTCTGTCACTGTATCTAATAAATAACTAGAAGGTTCAAAGTAATTCAGACGCCGTCCGCCGGTTCTCTCAACACAATTACCCTTCGTCCTTCTTATCTTCATTACGTTTACTGCAGAGATTCATTGTAGGCTCCACACATCCTTGAGCTTATCCGGAGCTACTAGGAGCCATTCCTCGTTTCTCCATCCTGTAATCTCCCAGATTGTCTGTATCACTTACCTTCGTTCGATAGTTGATGTGTTCTGTGACACTGTAGCAATCCACTTGTAACCAAATAACCTAATGGACTGGCTACATCAGGCCACCGACATTTTTTCGCAGCGCCATGTTCTTTCGATCCTCTTAAACCTAAGCACTTCTGCTTAGCAGCAACTAGTAATCGTAGGCTCCACACATTTCTGGAGCTTGCTAAGAAATGCTCTCATCTATCTCGAACATACTTTGTGGCTGTCTGCGTCGCATACATCCGCTTTTTGCCGCTTTATTATGGGTAATTGTAGGCATACGTTAGCAACTAAAAGGCTTCATGCAAATTCCATTGCTGATCACTGATACTCACACTTACAGCCACACTAACTGTTCCTCGTCTTACCTCTGGCTCCCGTGTTTAGCAGCAGTCCTCCTTCATAAGCTACTTTTATCTTTGCGCATATACTGAGCTGCCAAGGTCCACACTTTATCTCTCCAAGCTTTAATCCCTAGGACTGCGTGCATCACATACACTTGCTGTCTGTTGCCCTAATCAGGTGTCCACTAGCAATTATAACGCCACACCTAAATGCCATTGCTCATCCGCGACACCTAATTGCCGTAGTACAGCTCTCTCACGGGCTCCTCCCGGCTCAGGCCTCCTTAATTATACTCCATTAGCACCACCGCATGATATGATTAGCTGCACGTCGATGCGTCGTATTCTATTATGCTCTAACGATCTAACAACCTCTTTGTATGCTTGCGCTTTACTTGTCTGCTGCCATTCTATCACGAAACCTCTTAGCTTTCTTCTGTCGTGCAAACATATCCTGGTATTCAGCATAAGCCGCTCCTCTGCCACACATTTCTAGACCTTTATCTACCCACTACTTGCTGTATTGTCTTAGGCATTTTTTACCTGCAATACTCCAAGTCTCGGGCTAGCAGTCCATGGCTCTATCCAGCTTGGCTGGCTAGCCGGACAACCTTTCCGTGGTGCCAGCTGGGTGGTTCGGGTTTACCCCGTTCCAGCAAATAGTTCGGCGGCCGTGTTCCAGGAGGTGTTGGGTTTTCGCCTGGCAAAGCGTTCTCTCTATAAAAAGCCACAAATGTCTGCTTATCAACACTGCGACGTGGCGGATGTGACTCGACACAAAATAAAGTCACTGGCCCGTGGATATCCGGAAAGTGCTATCCATCCCAAGGACATCAATCGCTTATGCTCACATTCCTGACGACAACAAACAGTCAAAAATGCTGTGGCACATTTAAAGACACAAGCTACATTCATACACAAATACATACCGTATATACACTCATACACCTTGCATACTCTGTTCTAGCCAAACATGTACTTTTGATCATTATTGATCTCACACTGTTAGCTAAACCATGATCATGCCTGTAAAGGTGTGTCTCGCATGGTCGGGAATAAAAGTTTATTCTTATTTATTTATTTA